>CM058042.1:57402831-57506521 GCA_030169165.1 Centaurea solstitialis | reverse complement strand
GGTCGGCGGTCGTAGCCAACGTAAGTGGTGGTCGGAGGTGGTCGTTGTCGTCGCAAGGAGTAGGGGAGACATGAGCGAGATTGAGATGAAAAGTCGGGTAGGGTTTGAAATTGAATAAGTCAGACACAAACTCTCGCCATTTCTCCTCAAAATGGAGAGAATTGCATTTCTATATTTTTACACTGCAATGAATTTCCAGAGAATTTCATTTTTCCGCTCAAAATAATGTCAATTCTCCCAAACAAGAGATTCATATCTATTTCCATTTCTTTGCTTTAAAATCTCTATATTGAATGTTTGATTTATGTTGAAATTTGTTAAGTGTTTTTGGATTGTTTTTTTATCATTAAAATGGAGAAGATGAAGATTTAAAGATTGTTCTTAATGATTGAAATGGAGAAGATGATGATTCAAGGAAGAAAAAAAGAAAAAAAATCATTAAAAAAATTTAAAAGACGAAAATACCCTCACACTTAACGGATTTATTGACGGCCGTTTGTAAGAGGGACTAAATCCGTAACGATTTGCATACCTGAAGGATCATTTATTTAATAAATGAACTTTAAGAACCAAATCCGTAATTTTCGTCATACCTTAAGGACCAAATCCATAAATTACTCTTTATTAAAAGATGTATGTTATATATAGATGGGAGAGAGTTGGGATCATGTGGTACTAAGACCATCCGCAATGGAGGCCGGCATGGGAACGGCATGACTATGGTACCAGTGGCAACACCACCGTGGATGAAGTGGTACCGGCTCACAAGCAAGAAATACGGCACCCCCATACCGGTTGCCTAACCCACCCCACCCTACCCCACCCTCTCTCTCTCCTTTCTCTCTATCTCTCTTTTCTTTCTCTCTCTTCTTTTCTCTTTTTTTTTATTAATTATTTAGGCATGAGAGTCAAGACCACTGTGGATGAATTGGTAAGGTGTTCGTAAGATAGTGGAAAGCTAATGTGTCGCTAACGTGGTAGCTGGTACTATTGGCACCAAGCAAAACCACTAAGAATGGTCTAATCTATTTTCGTTGGATCACCTAAATAACACTAAATTTCACAACAACAGAAAGTATTTGTTGTGTTGTGTACTTGTACATTTATTGTCCCTCTGCATGCATTTATTGATAAACATGTTTTATTAAAGGGTAATGTAGAATGAAGGTTTCAAATAATGTGTGTAACGGCAACACCAAACCTTAAGCCTTGAAAGTCATGGTAAGGTCATGACATTTTTCAAGATATGAGTTATGAAGGCAATTCTTAATATTATATATGCATATGTTTCATACTATTTTATAATGAGTCAATGAAAATAAACAATTTAAATTAAGTTATTTATTAAAAACTAACAAATAACACATCAAAAAGATAAGCTAAATCAAATATCATTTTACAAAAAAAACATGCATTACATCATGGTGTGTCTCCGCCGTCACGCGTAACATGTTGTGAGACACAAGACTAGAGCCATGAGACGCGATGGCACGAGTTTCTTTTTAAATTGTGTGTACAATGTTTAACCAATAAAAATATTAAAAGCAAAAAGTGCAACATCGTAATAGAAAATGTTGATGTTATAATAAAATAATTTTAAAAGTACAATGTTGTAATAATAAATATCACGTCAGTAATATGGTATGCACAACCTAGATGGACAATGAGGTGGCATGGAACCCTAGTATAATAGGTCAATGTAGATTAAAAGGTTACCACTGCTATAATGGGTAAAATTTTCAAAGTATTGTACTGTTTGTTTACCTCTTAACAGTTCCATTAAGAGGCAGCCTTTAAATCGCTAAGAGGTAAATCTTGTTTGGCAAAAAAGTTGCCTGCCTCTTAATGGTTCTAAAACCCTCTGAATGATCCCTTAATTTCATTCTCGACAATTACAAAATAACCATATTTGATTTTGCATTATGTCATAAGAGCCTTTTAACCATTTTGACCACTTAATCATCCAACACCAAATCATTCAGCAACTACCGAACAACCCCACAATGCTCTAATAAAAAAGATATATGAAATTGCATTGTTGAAATAAGAAAAATCGAAAGTTCAATACCATAATAAGAAAATTGATAAAATTAGGTTGTTATTTTGCACATTTTGGCCTACTTATTTTTATTTTAAAACCACTTTAAGGGGCCTTTGGTTCACATAATGTTTTTAGATGAAATGGAATTTGACTTTGAAGGAATAGGAATGCAATGTTGTCATGTTTGACAATATGTTTGGTTAACAGACATTGGAATGAAATTTAATAAAGGAATCAGAATTTGTCTATTTGGTTCACATAATATAGCTTTTGAATTGGAAAGAAATATTAGTAAATGACCAAATTACCCTTTATGAAGAATTTGAAATTGAAATCCAACTACTGTGGTTCATAACGGTGGTGGTCGCCAGTGGTTTAGATCGGTAGTGGTCATTGGTGCTTCATATTGGTGGTGGTCACCGGTGGTTTAGCATAGTGGTGTTCGGTAGTAGTTCAGCGTGGTGGTGGTCAAGGTGGTTCAGAACGATGGTGGTCGGCAGTGGTTCAAAACAATGGTGGTCGGCGGTGGTTCAAATCGATGTGGTAAGCAATGTCACCGATGATTGAGAACGGTGGCGGTTGTCGATGGTTGAAAACAGAGGTGGTCGTTAGTGATTCAGGTCGGTGGTGGTTCCGGTCGACGACGATTTAGGTTAGTGTTGGTCAAAGTGGTCGACGGTGGTTCATGTCGGTGTTCGTCAGTTGAGGTTCAACACAATAGTGGACGTCGATGGTTGAGAACAGTAGTGGTTGCCTATGGTTGAGAATGTATTGGTCATGGGGTTGTAGATAAATCCGATTAAGAAGATAGGGATAATTTTGTCTTTTTGAAAAATGAGATGTAATAGAATTGAATTTCTTCTCAATCAAAGGTATTTAGTTTGTGGGTGGAAAGTGTAAACCATAAGGACCGAATCCGTAATTTACTTTAACTTTAAGGTACAAATTTGAAAGCCAAACCTTTTAACAAACAAACTCACCATCTTCATCAGAGAAGGGTTTAAGCATTTTAGGGTTCTTCCATTTCCCCCCTTCCAACAACCTCCATCGCCATAGCCATGACGCTATCTCGCTTAATCCTCCGTTCCCTCCGCCGTCCTCCACTTCTCTCCACCACCACCACCGCCACCACCACAGCCGCCGCCTTCCACCTTCACTCCCACCACCACCACATCCTCCAATCCCAACCAACAATTACAAACCCTACCTTCCAAATCGCCACCAGATCCTTCGCCTTCTCCTCCGCCGAAGAAGCCGCCGCGGAGCGCCGCCGTCGCAAACGCCGCCTCCGCATCGAGCCACCGCTCCACGCTCTCCAGCGCGATCCAAACGCCCCGCGCCCTAGGCGCGACCCTAACCAGCCGGACACCACGTCCGCGCTCGTCGGACCTCGGCTCAGCCTCCATAACCGCGTCCAATCGCTAATCCGAGCCGGAGATCTCGATAACGCCTCCGTCGTCGCTCGCCAGTCCGTCTTCTCCAGCACGCGCCCCACCGTCTTCACCTGCAACGCCATCATCGGCTCGATGTATCGTGCGAAACGGTATTCGGACGCCATTGCTCTTTTTGCATACTTTTTTAAGCAATCTAACATAGTTCCTAACGTAGTTTCGTACAATTTCCTAATCGTTTCCCACTGTGAGAGTGGTGAGGTTGATAAAGCCCTAGAGGTGTATGAACATATTAAGGAGAATGCTCCTTTTAGTCCATCGGCGGTCACTTTTCGTCATTTAACGAAAGGTTTGATTGACGCTGGCCGAATCGATGAATCGGTGAACTTGCTATGGAAAATGGTGGGAGATGGCCATGGTGCTGACTCAATTGTTTTCAATAACATCATTTCTGGATTTCTTAATTTGGATAATTTAGAAAAGGCGAATGAGTTTTTCGACGAGCTTAAGAGTAGGTGTTTGGTTTATGATGGTGTTGTGAATGCTACTTACATGGAGTGGTTCTTTAGTAAGGGTAGGCCGAAAGAGGCTATGGAGTCTTACAAGTCTTTGTTGGATAAGGAGTTTAAGATGGTTCCTGCTACTTGCAATGTGCTTTTAGAGGTTCTGTTAAAATGGGGGAAGAAAGCCGAAGCTGAGGCTTTGTTCGATAGCATGTTGGATAGGCACACGCCGCCGGTAGTCCAAGCTGTGAATTCCGATACTTTTAATATAATGGTGAACGAGTGTTTTAAGAATGGGATGGGATCAGAAGCTTACGGTGTGTTTAAGAAGGCGGGTAAGGCGCCAAGTCCAAGCCTTTTGCAATGGATACGGCGGGTTTTAATAACATTATCTCACGGTATTGTGAGACTGGTATGGTGGATGATGCAGAGAAAATGTTTCTGGAGCTTTGTGGCAAGTCGTTATCGCCTGATGTCAACACTTTTAGGACCTTGATAGATGCGTATTTTAAGGCGGGGAGGGTTGATGATGCTATGGAGAAGTATGCCAAGATGGTGGAGGCTGGGTTGAGGGTGATTCCCACTTATGCCAACAAATGGTTCTCCGAATTAATCGAGAACGGAAAGATCGTGGAGTGCGAGCCAATTTTGACCAAAATGGCTGAAAGGGATCCGAAACCAGATTCGACTACATACGATATTGTGATCAGGGCGCTTTGTGGGGCATCTAATTACGACACGAGTTTGTTTTTGCTACAACAGATGGTGAGGTATGGTGTTGGTGTGGCCCCTGTACTTAAAGAACATGTGTTGGAGGTCTTTGAGAAAGTAGGGCGCAGAGAAGAAATTGATCGACTTCTAAACGCAAGATTTCCTGGTTATGCTGCAAATAGCCCGCCTTATGGAAACGCACAACAGCAGGGTGGTGGAAATCCAAGTGGGTATCGACAGCCAATTGAAAGCGTACCTCATGGAAACGCAAATGGGTATGGAAACAGACAGCAAAGCAATAATGGAAACGATTATGTGAATAGACAGCAATACAACATTAGGAATACACAGCAGTATGATAATGGAAGCAATAGTGGAAATGAACCACAGTATGGTAATAGAAGCTATAACGGAAATGGGCAGCAATACAACAATGGAGGCTGGAATGGAAACGGGCAGCAATACAACAATGGAAACTTTAATGGAAATAGGCAGCAATACAACAATGGAAGCTATAACGGAAATGGGCAGCAATACAACAATGGGAGCTCTAACGGAAGCGGGCAGCAATACAACAATGGAGGCTGGAACGGGAATGGGAATGGGAATGGGCAGCAATACAACAATGGAGGCTGGAATGGGAATGGGAATGGACAGCAATTTGGAGGTAACTTGCAGCACAGCCATGGAAGTGAGCAGCAGCAATCGGTAAATGGGGAGCAAGGATACGAGCAGCCTCGAGCTGGTTCAGCAGTAGCTTAGGTACGGGATTGCGGCTAGTAACTACATTACAAGGTAATTTATTCAATACTTTTTGTTATTGGAGTAGGTAAAGAGAAAAAGGCTACCAGATTATATTTTCCAAGAAATACTTGCTGATTGCCACCTTTTATAACCATATGAGGTGTGTGCATTTTTCTATGTGAACCATTTCTTGGTTTATGGTATCTGTTGAACTGTTGCTTTTGTGTCTACTTGTATGTAATTTATCTAGAATGACACAACATTGAGGTTATAATGATAAATTATTATGAAATTATTATGTAATCTATTATGGTGGTTTATAGATTACAACATTCTTTTCTTCAATATAATTGTCATATTGAATATATTTGTCATGTAATAATAAATGTATACATACATAGGGTGAGGTTCACATGATACCAAGTTGTTTCCATGAACCGGTGAGACCGAGATTTTACACTAGAAACTTCATAGCAAAACACCGTGAAGGTAAAAAAACCAAACCTTCGAAACAAAAGGATTGTGAAGGTTACCTTCATAGTGTTTTGTTGTGAAGCCGCAAGTGTAAAAACTTGGTCTTGCCGGCCTCATAAAAACAGATTGGTCTTACATGATTCCAAGTCTATATACATATACATACACACACACACACATACACGTACATATATATATATATATACATCAAGGTTCTAAATGACGTAAGTGTGATGGCGAGGTCAAGCCTAAAGCCTTATGAGTTATGGTGAGGCCATGGTGTACTCTAAGGCGTCATAAACATACACATGTATGTGTATGTTAGTGTTTTGAATAATACCATTGAACAAATTAAATTCATAGCAAGTAATAGAACTAACAAAAGAAAGAATAACCATTAACACATAGTATATTAAGCTTATCAAAATGATATCAAGAGTGCAAAATCTGGATTATATCTATTGAATCCCTATTCGTTACTTTCTTCATTTTTCAAAGAATTCATGTTCAAATCTCCAAGTACAGGAATGAGATTAAGTATTTGTTTATCTAAGGTTTATTTAAGTTTTAAGTCTTGTGCATAGTTACCATTTATCCTGGTAAGTTATATGTATAAACTACAAGCCTTACAAAATATCGCATTGTAACATGCCATAACGCGTTAAAATGCAAGTGAAGCTTTAGAGTGAAGCCATAGGGGTTAACGTGGCGTCGACCCAAGCCTTGACGCCATAACAAGGTCATAACGAGTTATTTAGAAACATGATACACACACACACACAATCTAAACCATTCATTATGCCTATACATTATGCTTGATTACTAGATTGCATCAATGATTAATAGTTTCCTACACTAATCTTACCTGTAATGTGTAGTATTTTCGTTAAATGCATACACTAACACGGAATGCATATTGTTTCATGAAATGTATCATTTTCATCTGATACATTGCATTAATTGTTGTGTGCATCGACATCTGCTGCAAAATTTCGATGAAATCAGGTGAATTCGTTTAGAGAATTAAATAGAAATCAAATACATGGGGAAAATGAATGGTTTAGACAAGGGTTCCATGAGTTATAGCCAAATACTAGGTTGCAAAATTACTGTGACCTACAATATACATATATTAAAAAAATAAATTAAAAATTAATGAGGGAAAAATTAGGTGCGTGTAATGCCATCTCAAAGCCTACCACTCTACTCGGGTATGAGATTAAGTCCTGTTTTTTTTAATTTTTTTATAAGGTTCATCTAGACTTCGTCTAAACTACATCCTTGGCAATTTGGAAATGAAATTTAATTATGGCCGTCTGAGACTAAGCCTAGCCACAAGATGCGCACGAAGGGATTCGAACCTGGGGTGAGTGGGATACCATCCACATCTCCCCACAGGTCTTACTGCTACTCCACAAGCCTCGATGGAGATTAAGTCCTGGTACCCGCCTCTACGGGGTAAAATTTACAGGTCTAGTTTTGAAACTGGCAAAAAGATGAGGTCCTTGTGAAGACTATTTTACTAATAAATTATTCGTTAAAAAGGAATTTTTTTTTTGTGTGGATAAGGTTCATCTAGGCTTTGCCTAGACTACATTCTTGGCAATTCGAAACTGAAAATTCGGCCGTCTAAGACTAAGTCTGCCACAAGATGCGCACAAAGAGATTCAAACCTGAGGTGAATAGGATACCATTCACATTTCTTAGCACTACGCCACAAGTCTTGTGGTTAATATTTCTTTGTAATTATCTTCGTTTTCGATTCTCTAGGTGATCGAAATATGACTTGAAAATTTGACATTCAATTCATCAATAATTACAAGATCATTAAGTTTTGGTCAAATTACATACCACTTAGTAAGAATTGAAATTTAATACAAGAAAAAAATCATCATACAAATAAGAATTAAGCCAAAAAATGTTTGAATTTTAGACACCTATAAATGAATTGATAGTTGTGGACCATTGCTTTAGAATATAACATTTTTCAATCAACGAATAAACATTTTATTTCTATTTCTATTCCCATTCCCATTCCCTTACACTTCTTATTTCTCTAAAAGGGCCCAGGTTTTGGCATTTGGAAATGTGTTCCTTTTTGTTGGATCCAATGAGTTCATTATATGATATCGATTGATATCTCACTCATTAAATTTTTTAATAAGATTGTTTGTGCTAATCCTTCAACTAGTAAATTTAAGATTAATCTCTAAAGAGTATGTTAAAATAGAAAAAAGTGGGATTTTAGTAAATTTTTGTCCTACAACTATGCTATTTTGTATGCTAAAATAGAAAAATGAGGAGATGGGTTGTAAAAATACATAAATATAGAAAAATATCTAAAACTTGATCTGAGAAAGAGAAATAACATTATATTCTTTTCCCACCAATAAAATACATTGAAATTGGATGTGTATGAGGTAGAAATAATATTTTATTAATATAGTTAATGTTATGATTACTAAAATAGAGTTGTTGAAGATGAATACAATTGCTTTAGAAATTCTAACTTTTCATACTCCATTAAAATTAGCACACATGTTGGAGATGTTCTAAACATCTTTTCTCTACTAATTTCATGTTTTGTCGGAAGGATTTTCTAGATTTGAAATTTTAAAATTTCATTAAAATCTTGAAATTTCATTAAAATCCTACAAACATAGGATGTTGAAATCAGATGGGTTTAGTTGATTTTTGGTGAGATTTTGTAGGATTTATATGTAATAATAGTTTAAAATATATTAAAACATTTGTATTGTAGAAATCAATTCATCAAAAATTTAATTTAATTATTTTTATAATTATATATAATTAAATTTAGAGTAAATTATGGATTTGGTCCCTCTGGTTCTCACTTTTTTACTAGTAAGGTCCCTAAACTCGATAAATTATGGATTAGGTGCTGATGGTATTTGATTTTGCATTACTAGGGTCCCTAGATGCCGTTTGTTCCCTTACGTGCATTGCACACCATGGGTATATTTGTCTTTTTTTGACTTCATAAACTCATCAATGCTAAACCTTCATCTTCTTCTCCGAAGTTCTTCCTCAATCTTTAGAACCTTCACCTTCTCTAATTCATAACGCAATCAAATCTGCTCATTAAAAAAAAGGTTTTGTTCATCAACATGATGACTAGTTTATTATGGCACCTTCGAAGTACCTCTACGTTCAAGAAGATCATATGGTGAAACAACTTTTGATTATGTTATGTTGTTTTGGAAACTAATGGATAAACACATGTATGCTTTGTTTCACTCTCTGTTTCAAATGAATAGATCAAACCTTTCTGTTTTTACTATGTTTCACTTTTGATTCAAAAAGAAAAACATAATACTTCATCAATAACCATTTGTTCAACAATAAACATAATCATTTGTTATATGGGTCTAGAGAACAACAACAAACATAACTATTTCATTAACAAAAAGCTTCAACATAACCATTTATTCAACTTGAAAAGAAGAAGAAAAACATTGACACTCAGCTTATTATTGATAGACACTTCACCATTCTATTTTCCTCTTCTTTGCTTTAATGTATAAAAAGACGAATATACCACTAGTGTGTGATGCACGTGAGGGGGTTAATGGGACTGAAAGAAATAAACGGCGCCATACCCAGGGACCCTAGTAATGCAAAATCGGATCCCACTGGCATCCAATTCAAAAAAGTGAGAACCACATGAACCAACTCCTTAATTTACTCTTAAATTTATATTTTTATTGATAATGAAATTCAATTCTATTTCAGATCCTATAAACGGAACAACTAAAGATTTCAAATATTTTGAAATCCTATGTTTAATGGAATGGTTTTGGGTGATTTGGATTTCGTGGAATGATTTGGAATCTTTTTACAAATAAGTTATAGAAACAGATCAAAAGTTAAATTTATTAATTAAAATGTTTTTACATATTCTAAAATATTATTACACACAAATCTTACGAGATCCTATAAAATACCAACCACCCATAAGATTTCAAAAACCTATGCTTATGAGATTTCGAATCCTAGTATGGGGTTAACCCAGAACGGAAAAGTCCAAAAAAAACCAACGAACTATTTCATTTTGAATGGTTAAGTTCTTAAACAATTTTTTTGAACAAAAAAACCATTAAACTTTCTCACTTTGAATGATTAAGTCACTAAACTATTTTTTTAATGAAAAAACCATTACACTTTTTCATTTTGAATGATTAAATCCCTAAACATTTTTTCCAACAAATAAATCATTGATTTTTTTAAAATTTGCTACTTATATTTTTTTTAACTTAAACTAACATAGTTATATCTTACCTTTAAAATCTTCATAGTTAGTTACATTTAATTTTTATTTTTTTTATTAAAAGGGGGTAAGTAACCAATTTTTGAAAGTTTAATGGTTTATTTATCGAAAAGAAATTGTTCGAGGACTTAATTATTCAAAAGGAAAAAGTTTAATGGTTTTTTCATTCAAAAAAATAGTTTAGTGACTTAATCATTTATAAAGAAAAAGTTTAATTGGTTTTTTTATTCAAAAAAATTGTTTAAAGACTTAACCATTTAAAATAGAATAGTTTGTTGGGTTTTTTTAGACTTTTCCCTAAAACAGAATTCCATTCTAAATATCTCGATTCTAAAATTACTATAAAGATTTTAAATAAAGGTGTCTAATAAAAAATTTTGGTCCCACAAAATACCCTTCACCAAATAAAATCAAGAAAACTATGATTTTAGTCCTTATGGTTTGTTTATGATCTACTATTCTTGTGGTTTAGTATTTTTCTTTTTCGTCTCTATAATTTGCATTTTGTTGCTATTTTAATCCTCAAGGATTAATTTCTATACTTAAGTATAAGGAGCCAAAATAGTAAATAATTGTAAATCACAAAGACCAAAACAACAACAAATTGTAAATCATAAGGTAGAGAGTAGCAAGATTTACAAACCATAGCACGAAAAATGTAATTTGTAATTTCCAAACCAAAGGGATAAAAACAAATTTTCTTTTTACCAAACCACATAGACGAAAATTGTAATTTACTCTAAACAATAATATCTTAATTAATAATCGGGATCATGTGAGAGCTGCTATTTTTGATGAAAAATGTGAGAGTACTTTTAAACCGCTAATCACTTTTAATCATAATTACGACTTAAAATGGAATTGACGCAGTGCATCTCAATGCAACTTATCACAATACATCTCATACTGATGTTCGTCCATTTATAAACCAATGATTGATAATCACTTTTAGTATTTTCATCAAATTTGGCACTTTTCACTGGAATTCAATCCTACGTTACAAACATACCACATATGATGATTAACTTAACTATTAACATTCTATAAACAATATCCAAAAGCTAAAACCGAACTTTACAGAATGGAATATGAAACTCTTTTTCTAAACAACATAAAGTTACTGGTGATGTTATAAATCCAACAAAATAAACAATATCCAAAATCGTTAGCCAAAAATTCTGTACCTTTCACTTCACACCATTAAAACCCTACTAAATTACAACAAATTTTCACAAAAAATTGATATATCTTGACATCGATAACTTTCAATATCCGAATACTTCCTCGGCGAGCTTAAGCAATGGCTCCAACGCGCTCGGATTAAACTTCCGAGCAAATAAGTAGCAAACGGACGTTGTTCCCTTGTTATACAAGCAAGTCGTCCCATTGTTCCTAAGCGATCCCATAAAACTTTCCGAAATATTTTTATCGTCAAAACTTGCCGGATGCGGGCCCCCCAACGACCAATCGACATACGTTACGGTCCGATCGGCGTTCAACGACTCGTGAAACATGTGCGCGAAAGTAGCCATATAATGCTCATCGGGATAGCAATCGGGGGTGCAGTACTTTTTGAAGAGACGGTAGTATTTTGTGTCGGCGATGACCTTGATGGCGAGTGCCCGCTTCATCTCGAACCATTGGGACCCTTTTCGCCAGTCTCGAAGCCGGATGTCGGGTTTCATGCGGCGGTTGTAGCGGCCCCGCCCGTATCGGGACGGGTCGTCGTAGGAGTCGAGGTAGCTGTAGATGGACCCCACCAGATATTTGTAGACGGTCGGAAAGTTGTAGATCGGGATGCAGCTTTCGGAGAGGAGAACGAATCGCTCGTTAGAGAAGTCGAGCAAGGCGTTGGCTAAAAGTCGCCTTTCTGCGTCGACTAGGGACACGGTTCCCCATTTCACGGCCTGGAAACGGAAAACGTGTTAGAAGAAACATAAAAATCATAAACATGAAGGTGCCGTTTGTTCTTTATAAAGTCTGAAGTCTGATTTCACGTCTAAAAAACAAGAGGTGAATGGTCACCTCTTAAAATTTCCGAGGCAGTAAGAGGTTTTCATACATTTTCTTAAAACCTAAACAAACAGTCATAAGTCTGCAAACCTCTATATTTTCAGATTTAAGAGGTTTTAAGAGGTATATTTTAAAAAACAAACAACCCCAAAGTCTATCTATTCAAGGTGACCGGATATTGGAATACTAGTAGAAGCTAGATGTAGAAGTGTAATGTCCAAAATACCCTTTTGGTATCAATAAAAGGAGAATAGCAACCACAAGGGTTGTGGCCTAGTGGTTGAGGCTCAGGGCAATGTGGTGAGGGAATATCTCATCTGCACAGAGTTCTATTCGGGGCGTCTACAACAATTGTGACCACTAAGTTATCAAGGGCTGATGTCCTACGGTTATAATTTGCCAGGATTAGTCTGGCATACCCCATGACACCCTTCAAACATAAAAATGAAAAGAGAATAGAACCAACATATATGAGTGCGTTTGGTATGCTAGACAAGACAAGACAAGACAAAACAAAACAATACAAAAAGCTTGTTTGTGAGCAAAACAAGTGAAACAAAAATTGGGAAGACGGACGATATTGATAAATTACTAAACTACCAAATCAAAATTTTAAAACCTCCTAGAGTTCTCTCAATTGCCTACCTCATTCTTGCCAATCCAGTACAATTTTGTTTGCATACCATACTAGGGATGACCGAAAAAGTGGTAAGCCATAACAAAAAGCACAACATAAACAAAATCAACCATAAATTTCATGTCCCCAAATCCCATGTTCCCTTCCTGTCCACCAATCACATGAAAACATAAATTAAATGGGGACAAGATGGGACATAGGATTTAAAAACAGAAGATTTTATTTCCACCTGAATACTTCCATTGGCGTTCATTATGTTTCAAGTTTCTAAGGATCCATCTAAACCATGATCACCAGATCATAAATAAACAAAACTACACAGCTATTTTGAGCATCACGACCAAACAACATAATCAAATAACAGTAATAGAGGACCCATATGACCGACGGTAGGGTTGGGTTCTGGTGAGAAGTTGAGGATAACGTGAGAGGCGGTTATCAACTGTCGGATGAGAAATGGATGCTCATTAATTAGAATGAGATTGCACCAACATAAGATGTACCTAGATCAATTCCTTTTAAGGGGGTGTTTGGGATTGCTTATTACAACTCCTTATTTGCTTATAATGGAGCCAACCAGCAAGTAAGAAGTTTTGGGTGTCTGGATAAAAGGCTTATAATGGAGAGCCAACTAGCAAATAAGGAGTTTTTTAAGAAGTCAAAACCATTTGACTTTTCCAACCAACAATAATCAAATAAGCAGATAAGCATAAGTTGTCTTAAAAAGTAATTCATAATTAAAAGGGTTCAGATCAATTTCTCACGCTTCTCATGTAAACCTCACCTTCTCACACGATATCCTTTGCCTATGATGATGAATACAAATGTTCGTAAAACTACTACATGAAAAAGAAAAACAAGCGGATTAATACCTTACTAGGAACCTGGCGATCGTGGAAAGCCGAAGAATTTGTCACATTAAGCTTGAAATCAGGATTCGTATGAACATAAACCGAATACTTCCTCTTATCTTGACCCTTAAAGAACCTCTCCCACAACGGCAAAAGCGGAAGAGGTCCCCTCGTTAAAAACATAAAAGCTATCTTAGGCATTCTATCGAACGGGTAGTGTGCCTTTTCCGGGACCATAGAAGCCCGCCAAAAGAGCTCCTCATCCGTCATCCCATGGCTCAAATTCTTGGGTGCCCGAAAGCTTTTCATACTCAAACAATCCTCTTTGATACAACTAATCACAACATTAGTAGTAGTGGTACAGTTTTTATCATCCTTTTCAGTTGTGGTCTTTGTGATGCTATTGGTGTATGTAAAATTAGGGTTAGGGTTAGGGTTAGGGTTAGGGGATGGATGATCTTGTTTGAAACTGTAAGGCTGTGAAGTGAAATATCTATCTACATGTGAACTTGAAGCCAATCCGATTACGATACCGATTACGAAAACTATTGGAAAACAGAGGATTCTGATTAACCCGAAATCTTTAGATATGGAAGATGAAGTTTTATTATGGGAATCGAATTCATCTCTTTCGTTGTTTCTAGCCCTCATTCTTAATTTGATTAAAAAAAACCCTAATAAATTAGTACTTTCATCGAATCTACATTGTACCTGATTGATTGATTGGTGGATTGAAACTAGGGTTTGGTGGATGAAAAATTATGATCAGAATTAAACGAAATCGATGAATATGATAAATTCGAACATGAGAACTTGGGGGAAAATGAAGAATTTTGATTTTGATTTTGAAAATTTAGGGAGATGATGAATAGAAACGGCCTTTTCGAGGCTCCATTTTCATCGTGTTTCTATTTCTCTTCCAGCTGCAGTTTCAAATTTGAGAATGGAGGAGTAGTTTTCCATTTTTGGTCCCTGTGATTTTTCAATTTTATCCCCTGAATTCATTTACCCGTGTTTGGCGAAATAAGCTAGCTTGTATAGTTCGTACATCCAAACATATACCGTAAGCTATCTTTTTGAAACGCTACTTTGAATTAGGGGTGTAAATGAGCCGAGACAACTCACGAGCTACTCGAGATCGACTCGGTCAAAACTTGACTCAAATAAAACTCGACTCGAGATACTAACGACTCGACTCGAACTTTCTAATACTCGGCTCGACTCGGCTTGTTTACACCCCTACTTTGAATAGCTTTTTGGGAGTTTATTGTACGTTTTTTTCAATTATACCCTTATTAATGTTAATTATTAAATTCAAAGATACCGTTTTTGTTCATTTGACATACCTATAAGCTAGTTTTGTCAAACATAATTTGTTCATAAGCTAGTTTATCAGCTAATTTGCCAAACATAGCCTTAGTATAGATTTTGTAATGGCACCCTAAAAATAAGCTATTGGGTTTGGACCGGGTATTAGACTATGTTTATCAGCAATCCAATCCAATCTTAATTAAAAAAATTATTTTCCTCTCCTCCACGGAACTAATTTCAATCTCAATCTAATATTAGATTATTCCTAGTTTATTAGCAATTCTATCCAATCTTAAATATTTTTTCAAAATACATATTTAATATACTACCGTGTATATAATATTTTTATTATTATTCTTAAATACAAAACTTATTTAATTTTGTTGAAACTTTAATTTTGTGAAAATAAATCTTACTTTAAGGCTATCAGAGCATCTCCAAGAGCTTCCTCAAAATTTCTCTAAAATAGGGAATCAAAAGCTAAAATCTCCAAAAAATATTGCATCCATCTCCAACAGCTTCTCTATTTTGGAGATTTCTATATCAAATATAATATTAAAATATTCCATTTTTCTATTAAATATTATTTCTTTCTCTAGTTTCTTATTTTTATGGTATCCTATCGGTTTATTCAAATGGTAATCATATTTGGGGTTATCTCCATATTTGGAGAAAAAACCCTTCTCTCTCTTACTTTCTCCAAAATGGGGATAGATATGGAGAAGCTGGTGGAGCACATTTTAGTCCAAAATCTCCAAATTCTCCCTTTTTCTCCATTTCAGAGACTCCAACAACTTTGCTAAAACTTTTTCAATAATAGAGAATGATAGGTAAAAGTTTCTAAAAACACTTTGTTTCATCTCCAACAGCTTTGCTATTTTAGAGAAGGTTTGGACCAATTTTTTATTAAAATGCATTAAAAAATTATTTCACTCTCTTTAATGTAGCCAAAATATGGGTTGGAATGCTTTAAAAGTGGTTTCTCTCTCCTAATTTAGAGATTTTAGAGAAAACTCTATATTTTGGAAAATCTTCAACTTTTTCTATTTTAGGGAATGGTTTAGCAAACAAAATTCCATTTTTTGTTATTTTAGCATCGAGATGCTCTTAGTACCCCCAACCCTCCCAACCTAACCGTCACATCAGTTTTTCTTCAACCATCTCATTAACCCTCTGCAACCCTCTCAACCCTCTCACTTTTTAATTTAATTAATTAATTAATAAAAATAAACAATTAAAAATAAAAATTCATAATTAATTAAAAATAAAACATTACATAATTAACTAAAAATAAACTAAAATTACAAAAACAACATAAAAAAATTACAAAATTAAACAAACTAAAATTGAAAGTTATGTTTTGCTTTTGATCCTTGCTTTTTTCGCCAAAACATGTCGCAATCTGGCACCCCGAAGATGGTCATACGGGGTTGAGTAATACCTCAGGTCGATTTCAAACTCGGTCGGTTGATGAGGAAGGAGGTCAATCTCAACCTCGTTAGGTGAATCATCATCAGAAGGGTGACCCTCAACCTCAAGTGGAGGTGAGGTTGGCCTCCCCAATGGGGTGGAGGAAATGGTGAAGTTTGGAAACCCCAGTTGGGTAGAAGAAATTGTGAAGAGGCCTCGAGATGAGGAAATTGTTGAGAGATCCCGGGATGAGGAGCTTGTGAAGAGTTCCCGGGATGAGTAGCTTGGGCAAGTTCCCAAGATGAGGATCTTGTGGAGAGTTTCCGGAATGAGAAACTTTGATACTAAAACCAGTAGGAGAAACTTCAACAGCATAATCGGGTGGAGATTGTGGATCGAAACCGGTATGTGAAACTTCGAGACCAAAAATGGGGTGTTGTTGCGATTGAGTCGGAAGTTTGCCTCGTGACCGACGAGATGAAGATCCAACGTTTGGATCCATGAAGAGTTAAGTTATTTTGGTTTAGAAAGTGTATTTGAGAGAGAAAGTTAGAGATGGTGTGAAAAAATAAGTTGGGTAGAAGAGGTATTTATATAGGGGTAAAAAAATAAAAAAAAAAGTTACCATTGAAAACGGCTATTTTTAAAAAAAAATATTTTTTTTTCTTTTCCAACAACGGCTACCACAACCCGATAGAAGTTGAACCCGCCGAGTAAAGGTAAACAGAGTAAAACGAAAACAGAAAAGATTGCCAAACACACGCAATTATTTTATTGAAGAAAACTAAAACTCAAAAACTCCAATTGATTACAAGATCCCTACCCTACACGGTATATATAGCCTAACCTATCGCGTTAGAATATAACTAGGATTCTATTAAACCATATAATTATCTAAAAAAAATCCTCTATTCTAGATAATTATCTCATATTTAAATTAACTAGATAACTTGGACTCCACTCCAAACTCTAATACTGAACCCGATCCATGCTCCAAGCCATAATCGGATCAGATAATTCTCCAACAATCACCCCCTGAATTTCTGAGTCGAGGAGGGTAACTCTTGTACACCAAGTAACGATCTCATCTCCTTGAACCTTATACGCGCCAAGGCCTTCGTTAAAGCATCTACTCTCTGCTTGTCTCCGGAAACGTGTTCAACTACCACCTGCTCATTTTCAACACATTCTCGAATGAAGTGATATCGAGTGTGGATGTGCTTGCTCCTACCATGAAAGACCGGGTTCTTTGACAACGCAATTGCTGATTTATTATCAACGCGAATCATCACCTTTTGTTTCTCCAACCCTGTCAATTCTGCAAATAACTCCCTTAGCCAAATTGCTTGACATGCAGCTGCTGTAGCTGCCATGAATTCACCTTCACACGAAGAAAATGCCACGGTAGCTTGCTTTTGTGAGCACCATGTGATAGGTGATGTACCAAGATAGAAAACATGACCAGTAGTACTTCGTCCATCATCTATATCAACATTGTGACTGCTATCGCTATATCCTACGAGCTTCATGTCATTACCCCGCTCGTAATTTGTCCCAAATGAGGTTGTTCCTTGGAGATAGCGTAGGATTTGCTTAATAGCGCGTGCATGTGATTCTCTAGGGCTTTGCATGTATCAACTAACTACCCCAACCGAGTATGTCAAATCTGGACGTGTATGCAAGAGATAACGTAAGCAACCCAATAGTTTTCGATAATGAGTAGCCTCAACTTCTGGTTCGTTTTCAGCTTTCGACAACTTCAGTCCCGGTTCCATTGGACATAAAGTTGCATTGCAATTTTCAATACCGGCTTCTTTTAATATTTTCATGGCATAACTCTCTTGCTTGATCTTAACACAACCTTTTTCTTGAGAGACTTCGATACCCAAGTAATAGGTTAATTCACCAAGATCCGACATTTCAAACTGAGATGCCATCCTTCTCTTGAACTGATTTATAAGCTCTAGGTACGTACCTGTTACGAATAAATCATCCACATAAACCGCAACAATGATAAATTCCTTATCGAACGCCTTCTGATAGACCGCCTTTTCTTGCAAGCATCATTGAAAACCCATATTCTTTAAAATATTGTCAAGCTTTAAGTTCCATGCCCTTGGAGCTTGTCGTAGGTCGTATAAAGCCTTTTTCAACTTGTAAACTTTGTTTCCCTCTTCTGGTTTTTCAAAACCCTCGGGTTGAAGAACGTACACTTCTTTCTTTAAATCACCATGCAAAAAAGTTGTTTTAACATCCAAGTGATGAATCTTCCATCCTCTCCCGGCTGCGAGAGCAATCAAGAGTCGTATTGTCTCGAGTCGAGCTACCGACGCGAATACTTCATCAAAGTCGATACCGGGTTGTTGTACATAGCCTTTAGCAACTAAACGCGCTTTGTACTTATTAATCGAACCATCTGCATTTCTTTTGACTTTAAACAACCACTTTAACTTGATCGATTTAACGTCTTTAGGTAGAGAAACAAGGTTCCAAGTGTTATTTTTCTCGATAGAATCGATCTCGGTTTTCATTGCTTTGAGCCATTCCGGTTTCACTTTGGCTTCGTTGTAATTCCTCGGTTCCTCGGCAAATGTTAACAGAAGTTCATTAACATTTAACTCGTAATCATTTAATCTTTGCGGTAACACGGAAGTACGAGTTGAGCGACGTACCGAGGGATCTGGGCTACTGGTCGGATCGGTTTCGGCATGGGTTTCGGCTTGCGGTGCTGATTCTGGGTCGCTTATCTGGTCGGTTGTGGGCTGGGGTTGACCAACGATTGTTGGGCTCGTCTCATTATTGCAAGGTTGATCAAATTCAGCTGCTTGTGTATCACCCAGAAGACCGTGAAAGTGCCTGGTTCCCTATCATCTTGGTCCGGATCTTCAGACATGCTTTTCCACTTCCAACTACTTTTCTCATCAAAAATAACATACGCACTTATGATAATCTTATTTTCACGTGGATTGAAAAGACGAAATCCTCCCTAACTGGGTTCCTTGCCGAGATACACCAACGGTTTAGACCTATCATCGAGTTTCTTCAAGTGCTTTGATACTACTCTTTCATAGGCAACACAACCAAATACCCTTAGGTCTTTAAGGTCCGGCTTTTCACCATAAAATTTTTCGTATGGTGTAACTCCTACCAGTGCTCGCGTAGGGGTTCGGTTTATGATGAAAGTTGCATGCCGGACCACTTCACCCCAAAAGTAATTCGGTACGCTTCTTGCTTTCATGAGGCACCGAGTCATCTCGAGGAGAGTTCGGTTTCTCCGTTCGACTATACCGTTTTGTTGAGGTGCATAAGGAGCCATCAACATTCGTGCTATTCCTTCTTGGTCACAAAAACGGTTAAAGTCATGTGACGTAAATTCGCCACCTCTATTCGTATGGAATGTTTTAATCTCTTTACCTGTTCGCTTTTCAATCGCCGTCTTGAATCTTTTAATAACACCGAATGCGTCGCTTTTGTGCTTCAAAAGAAAAGACCACATGTATCTTGAAAAATCATCGACAAGAACCAAGATATAAGTATTACCTGCTTGGGTGGGGGGATCTACCGGTCCGCAAATATCCCCGTGTATCATCTCAAGAATATTTGTGGCTATGTATGTTGCTTTCTTCGGAAACGAGCGCTTCGTTTGTTTTCCAACCATGCAAGACTCGCAAATCTGATCTTGATGGTTAATTACCGGTACACGTCTGGCTAACTTGTGCATCAGATTCACCGCACCAAAACCGATATGGCCAAGTCGAGCGTGCCATAACCATGATTCTTCATCGATGTTAGTTTGCAAACAATACGGTTTCCCAACTTTTAGTCGGGCCTTATAGAGACGATTTGCACTTCGCAGGACTTTCATAAGCAATCTTCCATGCCTATCTCGCATGGTTAAGAAATCACCTCGGAGACGAATATGACAACCGTATATTGTAGTTTGTCCGAGACTAATCACGTTACTTCGAAGAGAAGGAATATAATAGACATCTTTTAATAGCTTTTGTTCTCCGTTTTTTCCTGCGAACAAAATTGAGCCTTTTGCTTTTATGCTTACTAACGACCCGTCTCCGAATTTCGCCCACCCGGTTATATTCTCATTTAATTCAGAAAAATAAGAGTAATTACCGGTCATGTGATTACTCGCACCGTTATCCAAGTACCATACATCGTCTTCATCGGTGTTGGATTCGATCTTCGAAGGGATGTAATTTTCCTCATTCAAGAATATCGTTTTTTGAACTAGGTTCATCATAAAAAATGCTCCTTCCTCATGATTCGCATCTCCCTCTTGCGCCTCATTCAGATTTGCCTCATGGTCTCGATTTCGTTCCGGGCATCTCGAGACAAAGTGTTCGTATTTGTCACAATGGTAACACTTGATATTAGAGAGGTCTCGCTTCTCGAAACCCTTTTGCTTTTGATCTTCACGATTTTTCGAGGAGTCACGTTGACCATGGTTTTGGGTGTTACCCCGACCACGGCCTCTTGTGTACGAGCCACGTCCTCTTCCTCTGCTTGAGTCATGATTCCGGTTGGAGTACTCAGCCCTAGAATAAAGCAATTTTCCTTGAGTTTCGTTTGCTTTATCTTCTTCTTTGATCCTTTCTTCATAAGCTTTCAATTTACCGACCACATCCTCAAACCCAATGGTATTCAGATCTAGAAACCTGTTCGAGGGCCGCCACAATATGGACAAATCGCCTAGGAAGACTTGTGAGAAATTTCTTTACCAGCTTATGTTCTAACATGACATCTCCAAGTGTGGCTGATTTAGAAGCAATACCTGAGAGCTTTGCAGCATAATCGTCTATGGTACCAGTGTCTTTCATCTTCAAACTCTCGAATTCAACAATTAAAGTCTGAAGTCTCGCTTCTTTTACACGTTCAACCCCTAGGTTTCGTGTCTTTATTGCTTCCCACATCTCCTTCCCAGTTTTAAGGTTTCCGATTTGAAGGATCAATATCGATTGACACAAGAGAGCCTTCACAATATTGTTCTTCTTGGCATCTTCCGAGCCTGAATCTACCACTTCCCAGACTCCATGAATTCCAAGAATCACTTCAATTCGCATCCTCCATATAGTGTAATTGGTTGACGTTAATATTGGACATTGAAACGTCAACGGGCTTGATTCCTTCATCGCCGACTGCGATGCCGCACCTCCCGTCATCCGTGGTTTTCGTGAATAAGTCTGCAGTGGGGATTTATCCAGCTCTTATACAGTAGCTAGAATCGATGTTTTCGGTTCGCGTTGGACGCGCGTAGCGAACCGAAACGAAAAGAAAAGAAACGAAAAGACCGAAACGAAAAGAAATTATGACCAGATCGACTTATTTGATCAGACGCACGACTCAACCAGAAATCGCAGGTTAGAGTCCGGAAAAGATTTGATTTCGCGAAAAACCCCTTGGGCGCAGGTTCAACGTCGATCACCAGATCTTCTTCACCGCTCTGATACCAATTGAAGGTAAACAGAGTAAAACGAAAACAGAAAAGATTGCCAAACACACGCAATTATTTTATTGAAGAAAACTAAAACTCAAAAACTCCAATTGATTACAAGATCCCTACCCTACACGGTATATATAGCCTAACCTATCGCGTTAGAATATAACTAGGATTCTATTAAATCATATAATTATCTAAAACAAAATCCTCTATTCTAGATAATTATCTCATATTTAAATTAACTAGATAACTTGGACTTCACTCCAAACTCTAATATTGAACCCAATCTACGCTCCAAGCCATAATCGGATCAGATAATTCTCCAACACCGAGCCTGCTGACCGCGTATCACAGCTCGCTGAATCTAAGGTTGCGGTACGCATAGCCTAAGAAATATAATATATGCCAATAGAAAATCAACAAATGCCCATTCTTTAATATTAAAAAAATAAGTCAATCTTGTTGGGTTTTTGTGGGTATCCTCGGATCAAACTGACTCGAGGATTAACACGGATTTAACGAACCACACTGGTTTGATAAATCTCATAGGTTAATCAAACTGATAAAACCTACGCGATCAGAAACACGCTGTTTCCGATCTAATCACGCGGAAGCGATAAAAGCTAAAAACCCTTAAAGCCTATTGATCTTTTAATAGTTCTAGTTTTAATCCTAATAGATTGGATTAGATCAGTTTTACCTGGATTGCTCGAGATTCAGTCCACCGGTGATTGACCTAACGAACTGTTCTTCTAGTTGAACCGTATAAAACCCGAACAATCAAAATTGGAATCCGACTGGGGGGGGGGGGGGGAAGTCGGCGCCGGTTGGAGAGAGGGAGAGAGAGGAGGAGAGAAACTGAAACTGATTTTCTTGGCTAAAAGCCTTATTGTTTCTTAACCCATAAGCCTTATTTATATGGGAAGAAAACACAGTTTGAATGAGATTCAGCTTCCATATTATAATTATCTCAAATTCTTTCCTTTTATTAACTGGAAAAGAATTTGCTTATGATAAATATAATTATATATATATTTATCTAATATATATAAAAACTTATTAATTAACTATTATATATTTATTTATCTAATAAATATATAATATCCTAATTAATTAATAACCCTCCAACTTTGGTAATTCTAACTGTAATTACCCAATTGATTTATAATACACTATTATAAATCCTAACTCTCCATTTCTGGGTTTCATCTAACTTGTTCGACTTATAGGTCCTCACAGGTGTGACCCTCAAGTGTCTTGTAACATTGGATGTGTAATCACTTGGTTTGTCAACTCTGCACATTATTCCTAACAAATCTAACATCACATTTTGATCCAGATTGCTTCATTTCCCAATATAAATAATTTTTTTTCCTTTTTTTAATAAACTTGTATGTCTTTGGTAAGACTGAGATTGCTTAAGATCATCATTAAAGGTAGTCTAACAGGTTACAAAACGCACTAGTTAAAAACATGATTGGGCTTGGTTAAAACGTAACTGGTTACGGGCCGTTTATGGTTAAGCATGTTTTAGGTAGTAACCGCTTAAGAACCGGTTACGTATCAGTTATGGATCGGTTAAGGTATTTATGTTATTTTCTGTAACGCCCCAAACCCATAATTTGATAAAGTCTATAATATATGTTTTTTCTTGTTGTTTTGAAAGGGTTACTAGTTGACTAGATAATTTTGTCTTGGGCTTAGTTGTGGGACTAAGTTAGAGAGATAGAGAGAGAGAGCCCAAGTCTTAGATTAATATAGCTAGGGCACCTTTATCAGATTTTTGTTTTTTTTTTCTATTTGACTAGTTCTTGGAGAGGAAGTTAGAGAGAAAGAGAGGGAGGACGGGAGAAGAGAAAGAGAGCCGAGAAAGAAAGTTTTCCGGCGAAGGGAGAGCAGCAGGAGGTGGTGTCCGTTCGCGTGAGGTAATGATCCCGAGTCTCTCCTTGTTAGGTTTCGTAAGCTAGGTTTTTTTTGGTTCGCGTTTATCTATATATATGTGTATGTATATAAGTAGTTATATTGTTACCGAATCAAGTATGAGATGTTTGATGGAAACCATATAGTGTGTTAGTTAATTATGAGGCTATATTATCAATCTGGGTAAATTTTGGAGGGTGTTTGTTTGCTCGAAAAGAAATTAAAAGGAAAACAGTAGGTTTTGATCTTTAAAGGCAAGTTGGAAATTGGAATGCTTGGTTTATTTTTTAGCGACAGATAAGGTATTATATTTTGTCAAGTAAGGATATATTGTGTGTGCATGGTAAGTATTGTAGTAATAAAATAAGTATAAGAGTGAATGGTACTAACGACAACTAGAAGTGTATGCACGACTTTGCCGACAAAAGTAGACGGTATAGCATATAGCTTTTAGTGACACTCACGGTAACACGAGAGGCTGAGTTAGCACTTAAATTATCTGATAAGCTTGTAATATGTTGTAACCCTTTTGTAGGTTAATCTATAGACCGTTCAGTTTATCAGAGATTTACAGTTTTTTGGTCAGCCTTCGATTATCAGGTGACTTACACTTACTTACATTTTATTGCGTGGTATGTATTGTATACATGATAGCGTATGTGAAAGGGAACCACATGCCCTTGATAAGTTGTGGGGGCCGATCCATGGCCTAACTGACGGGAGAAAGGGAAACCACATGCCCTTGGTGAGTTGTGGGGGCCGACCCGTTTCCAAACTGACGGGGCGATTAAATATCGATCTCATGAGAGTCGGGTGTCTGATGTGTTTGATAATTATTGATATGCTTGATGCGAATGATGTTGATTGTGTTGGTACCTGTTATGGTACAGTTCGTGCTATGTGGTAAGATGTAGGTGGTGCTAGCTCACTAAGCTTTATGCTTAACCCTTCGTTGCTTTTCCTTTTTCCAGGTTCGGAATCAGGTGTGGACAAGGGCAAGGCCCCACTTTGAGGCTAGCTGCGAGGATGGTTTCGATAACTCTTAGGAATTTTGCTTAAATTATTTTTATTGAGATCTTTACATTGTGGGTTTTGGTTCAGGTGTTGGATTTATTTTATATCGGAGACGAATGCGATTTAATTCTTTTATTTGGAAATAGAAGTTGATTTTATTTTAGTCAGAAAATATGGATTTTTTTCAATTAAAATTTTGGTGTTACAACTTGGTATCAGAGCCGATCCTTATACCATCGGGATGGTGGGGCAAACCTCATCAGGTATGATGAGTCCACGAGTGGGGATGTTTGTAACATCTTAGGCAAATCCCACATCGCCGATGACAAGGAGAAAAAGATTCTGGGTAGGCCTGACGAGGACGTCAGGATTTCAAGTGGGGGGGTTTGTAACAACCCGTCCCACATGGAAAAAAAGTAGAAGTTGTTAGCACCTTATAAGCCTCAAGTTATGGGCTACCAATAACTTCCACCATGGTTTTTAGTTGGACTCGAAGTTATTGGGCCAGCCTATAACTTTGGGCTTTCGGGTGTTACATTTTCTTAATAGAATTAATGATCAGTTATATAGATTTAAAAAAAATGTCCACTCAAATACAATTTAAAAATACATTTTATTATACTTTCAAATTAATTACGAGTCGAGATCAAAAATTATGACGAAAATTGTTTGCGTTTTATAACTTGGTATCTAACTCCATACACCACACGACTTATTTATAGTGTCTTTGGCGGGTTAATATGCAAAAAGAAATGGTCAAGTATGGGGAAAAAAAAAAAACAAAAAAAACGGTTAGACTAACACTTTAAAACGGTTGGATTTTTCGAAATATACCAGTTAAGGTTTTAACTGATTAAGGATCGATTACGTAACCGGTTATGAAAAAAACCCAAAAAATCATAACCAGTTAAAAGGCGGGCCAATCATTGGTTAACCAATCAAATCGGGTCAGGTTAGGTGGGGGCCATTTGACTATTTGGTCCCTCAAATTTATCATTTGATTTTAACAAAGGGTTTACTTCACCGGAGTGTATCCAACTTGTCACGAAAAGTTATTGTATGTATTGAACTTCCATTTTTTCTATTGTATGTATCAAACATATCAAAACTAGTTATTGTATGTATCAAACTTATCAAAACCTACCACGAAAGTGTATCCAACTTGTCACAAAAGTGTATCCAACTTGTCACAAAAGTGTATCAAAATACATCAAATGGTAGGTTTTTATAAGTTTGATACATACAATAGACAAAATCAAAGTCCAATACATACAATAACTTTTCGTGACAAGTTGGATACACTCCGGTGAACTAAACCCTTTAACAAATGATAAGGACTAAAAGTGGATATTTTACTTTTTTATTCAATAAAAGTTATTAAAACACAGAGTAAAATATAATTTTGGTTCTTGAAGTTTAATAAAAAGTACGAAAGTGCAACTTAAATTTTAACAAGTCTAAAAACAATCCTTTTGATTTACATTTTTTTAAGTGGTCATTGGTTCTTAAGAGGATGTTTGTTTCTTTCACTTATCCTTTTTTTTAGTACTTTTTGGGGGAAAACTACTTATTCGGTTAGTAGTTTTTCTATGTAGACTGTTTCTTTTTATTAAGTGTCACTTATCACCTTTTCACCACTTATCGAAAAAGTGATGGTAAAACCACTTTTTGTTTATTTTTTCACTTTTTCATTAAGCTTGGAGTTGTTTGGATTGTTCATTAAGCTTGGATTTGTTTGGATTGTTCATTAAGTCTGGACTTGTTTCGAGTTCACAGTAGACCTACTTAAAAGGAAATAGGGTAGAGATTAAAAAAAATATTAATTTGCATCTTATCTAATGATTTTCTTAATGGCCGTTAGTATAAGGGGATGAAATTAACAAAAAAATAAACTGCATAGTACGAAAGGCAAATTTAGAGCATCCACAATGGTGGAACCTCTAAGAACCTTATTTGTTATATTTTTTTCTGCCACATCATTGTCACCCCAACAAGATAAGAAACTCCTTAAAACTCTACAATGAAGGTTCTTACAAAAACATCACTTTCATTTTCTTATTTATCAATTATTATATAAATTTATATATACACATATATATATATTACCAAAATTAGTATAATTTTTTTTCACTTTTATATTAATTATATTTTTGGATATATATATTTTATTAACATATATGAAAAACAATTAAAACACAAATATAATTTTATACTATAATTAAAAAAAATACAATATTATTGAAATATTAATTTTTTAAAAAGTACGAGTAAATATTTTATAGTAATATAGATCACTCGTAATCTCGAATTAACCAAATATGTTCAACCAAGGAGTAGAGTTGATGATGAACTTTATTTGAGCGTATTTCCGAATTTATTTGAAGATATTCTTGGAATTCATAGGTAGAAACTTAAAGTATTTGTGTTGAGTTATTTACGTCTTCACCGATCCAATTGACCATCATATCACCTTAATCATCAAAAGCAGTTGTTTCAGCAACACGTAGATACTCATCATAAGATATTGTATAATTTTTAGAATACGATTCATCAGAAAATACTTAAAAATGATCAAAACTTAATAACTTAATGATATAATTAAAAAATCAAACTTATTAAAAAAAATTACAAAATTTGTATAAGAATTTATAAGAAACAAAAAAATATTTTATAATAATTATTTTATTTAATTTAATATATGTTTTATTGCACAATATATATGTATTGTAGATTTATTAAAAAATGGTTAACAAGAATTACAAGAACCTATGACTGGACAAAAACCTTTGTCCATAGTGGAGGTTCTTGTATAAACCCTAAGAAGAACCTCCATTGTTTAACAAGAATTATGAAACCCCATAGGAAGCAAAATTGAAGTTTGCTCATAAATTACATATCTAGTCCTTCATACTATATTAATGAGAATACAAGACGATTAACGTTGACAATTATGAAAATGTATCATGTATAACTTATTTAGGCCATCCTTAGCCATACCACCCATACCACCCATTTCTGTTGCCACATCAGCTGCCACATCAGCTTTACCACTACCCTACCAATTCCATACCTTTCATCCTTAACCATACCAATCATACCCCTCATTTTATTTTTTTTATTTCTAAAATATATTAAAATAATTTACTTAAAATTATTTTTGCTAAAATTCAAATTATCATTAAAATTAAAATTAAAATTAAAATTACATTTTATTAAAACTAAAAAATACAATAAAACTAATGATTATTGTGTAAAGAGTCCCACAAGTGTTGAGATAAATCGTTGCGAAGGTTGGCGTGCCTCTCTCGGTTTTTCACTAGGTTGACGTTTCTTGCCCGGTCTGCTTCGGAGATATTTGTTTCGATATCTTCCGGTAAAACCTCCGTAGGATCAAAAGGATAATTTGAAATGCCTTCGTCTTCACGAATCATGTTGTGTAAAATTATACACGTGTACATGATTTCTTGTAGCTTCGTTCGTGTCCATAATCGCGCCGGTCTTTTTACCATGTGCCATTTACTTTGAAGCGTGGCGAATGTCCGTTCGATGTCTTTCCTAGCCGATTCTTGACGTTCCTTGAAGTGGATCCGTCTCTCGTCGTCATGTGGATACCTAAATGCTTTGACGAAAGTCGTCCACTCTGGATATATCCGGTCGGCAAGATAATACCCGTGATTGTAGTGTGTATTATTCGCTACAAACGAACTATCGGGTGCTTTATCTTCGAATAAATCGTTGAAAACCGGTGATTGATTGACAACGATTATATCGTTCGTCGCACCCGGAACCCCGAAGAATGCGTGCCAGATCCATTCATCATATGATGCGACCGCTTTTAGAATTACCGTCGGTCCAGCATGATCACCTCTATGGAATTGACCCCTCCATGCGACGGGGCAATTTTTCCAGGCCCAATGCATACAGTCAATGCTACCAAACATGCCGGGCAAGCCGTGGACTTGTTCATGCATTGCGTAGATGTAACGCCCAATTCCATTCATGAATTTTTTTTAAAAGTTAATTAAATAAAACCTCCATGTAATGATTTGTAATAAAACAATAAATCCAAAATCCCCCAATTAAATTTTAAACGTCAGCTAACGAACTAAAATAACCAAGATCATATAAGGTCTAGATCGGATCGGAACGCCATGTCACTAGCTGGAACCCTCAAGCCGGAGCTTTGCCCTTATCAACACCGGAGCTCGTACCTAAAACATTTAAAACACGAGGGGTAAGCTCAACCGCTTAGTGAGTAAAGTTACATACGATAAATCACAATTAAATGCACATACACATTCATCCACATTAACAGCTTAACGGTTTCCCGTTTACCGGACCATCCCGCAATCCGGCCTCCGCGGTTTCCCGCCCTTCGGGTCATCACGCAACCCGGACCATCACCAGATAACATCAACAGCACGTATATATATACATAAAATCATAACCTACCGCATGTAAAACCCACTCACCTGTCTCAGATAAAATTCACAACCGAAATATTGACTCAAATCTTTCCCGCAACTCTGAAATCATGAGTAAACATACACCACATAAGAACCTGTTTGGTAACACAGTTTAACCCTACGAAGTTACCCTAAACACTAACGGAGCGCGGTCCCGTTGAAACCACCACCTTCGCGGCGCGAATCCCCTTTTTTGCGGTGCAACCTATCTACGTACTAAACCCGCGGCGCGAGGCCGTCCCATGCAAACCCTACATATCCGAAACAACGGCGGCGGCCGTGTAGGACCACCACCATCGCCGGCCGACCACCCCAAAACGCAAGGCAGCGGCAGCGGTGGTTAACCACCACCACCGCCGGCGACTACAACAGCCGCACCCTCCCTTGACGGCTGCAACGGCGGGACGTGCCACCGCTGGTCCGCCACGAATATCACACGGCAGCGACGGCGGCCGTGGGTGCCCACTACCACCGTCGGCCGGTGGAACGGAAAACGGCAGCAGCCGTGGTGATTGCTAACGCCACCATCGGCCACCACATGAAACCCGCAGCGGCAGCAGCGGCGCGTGCCACTACCACCGCTGATAACAACAACGATCATAGCAGCGGCGGCCGGCCTTCGCCGGCGTCGCTTTACCACAGGAACAGGCGGCGGCGCGACGGCGAGGTGAATCCACCAAGCCGCCGGCCGGCCTCGGGTCTGACCAACGGCAGCAGCGGTCATAAGACCACCGCCACCCACCGATTCCATCACAAAAAGGCTGCACGGCAGCAGCTAGCGTGGCTAGCCACCACCGGCGCCGGAACCACCAAAACGACACCGACCGCCGCCGTCCACGGTCATGGCCGTGAGCCAGCGGCGCAAGTCACGAGGAGGCACGGCGGCGACGATCGTGCAACCGCCACCACCACCGTCCCTCGAACAACACTCACGGCAGCAGCATGGGTGGTGAACCACCACCGCCGAACACCCTAACGCTACGTCCAACTATGTACGAAAACAAAACGAGGCTTACCGACCGCGCGATACGATTCCGACGACCCTCTCCGGTCTCTCTCCCGCTCACGCCGATCTCTTCTCTCTCTCTCCCGTTTCTTAGCCCCCAAGTTACACAATGAGGAGTGGTCTACGGCTCTAGGGTTTTATCTAAGGTAAACGGGCTTCCCCCCTTCTTGGCTTAACACGCAAGCAACCCGATATCCTAAACCCTAACCCTAGGCTTTACTTAACTTAATTAATAATAATAATAATAAAATAAATAAAATAAAAAGAAACACGGGATGTTACAACTCTCCCCCACTTACAAGGATTTCGTCCCCGAAATCAGTCCGAGAACAGCTCTGGGTAGTGCTCCCGCATCTCTGCCTCCGGCTCCCAGGTCCACTCGGAACCCTTCCGATGCTGCCACTGCACCTTCACACTTCCGATCTCCTTGCTCCGCAACCTCTTCACCTTCCGGTCTATCACCGCTACCGGCCTCTCGACGTAATTCAGGCTCTCGTCCACCTGAATATCGTCTAAAGGAATGTGCACCGTCTCGTCGGCGAGACACTTGCGCAACTGCGAAACATGAAACGTGTTGTGTATCTGTCCTAACACCTCAGGCAGCTCCAGACGATAAGCTACCTTCCCAACACGTGCGAGAACCGTGAACGGTCCGATGTAACGAGGCCCCAGCTTGCCCCTCTTTCGGAACCGAATCACGCCCTTCCAAGGAAAAACCTTGAGTAGTACTCGGTCTCCCACCTGGAACTCCAAATCCGATCTACGACGATCAGCATAGCTCTTCTGCCGGCTCTGAGCCGTCCGCAACCGCTCCCGGATCCTCTGAATATCCTCCGTGGTCCTCTATACAACCTCGGTGCTACCAAGAACACGCTGTCCGACCTCACCCCAACAGATAGGAGTACGGCATCTCCTCCCGTAGAGCATTTCAAACGGCGGCATCCCAATGCTAGAATGGTAACTGTTGTTATACGAGAACTCCGCCAGGGGTAGATACGTATCCCAACTGCCACCGAAATCCAAAACGCAAGCTCGCAGCATGTCCTCCAAGGTCTGAATCATCCGCTCACTCTGACCGTCTGTCTGAGGGTGGTACGCGGTGCTAAAATGCAACCTAGTACCCAACTCCGAATGAAATCTCTCCCAAAACCGAGATGTAAAACGCATGTCCCGGTCCGAGATAATCGACACTGGCACTCCGTGCCTCGACACCACCTCATCCACGTAAATCTTCGCCAGCTGTTCCGCGGTCGAACTCTCCCGAATAGGAAGGAAGATAGCGCTCTTGGTCAACCGGTCCACAATAACCCAAATCGCGTCAAACTTTCGAGGGGTTTTCGGAAGCTTGGTGATTAGATCCATAGTGAGGTTTTCCCACTTCCACTTGGGAATCTCAAGAGGCTGCATCTTGCCGTGAGGCTTCTGATGCTCAGCCTTGACCTTTAGACAGGTCAAACACGACTCCACGTACCGAGCCACGTCTCTCTTCATCCCTGGCCACCAATAACCCGTCCGCAGATCCCGATACATCTTTGTAGCTCCCGGATGAATTGAGAATCTAGACTTGTGGGCTTCCTCAAGCAAGGTCTGGCGCACCGTGCCCGCTCGCGGAATCCACACTCTACCGTACCTCAGCAACCCTCGACTATCCCTGACCAATGCGGCCATCTGTCCCCGAATCCGTTCTCCATTATGGTTCTCCTCCCGAGCTGCCTCCTCTTGTGCCCGCAGAACTAGGCCCACAAAGGAGGTAGTCACCGCCATCTTCAGATGTGAGATACGAAGCGGCGCGTGCTCCGTCTTCCTACTCAAAGCATCAGCAACCACATTGGCCTTGCCTGGATGATAGAGAATCTCGCAATCGTAGTCCTTGACTACGTCAAGCCACCTCCGCTGTTGCATGTTCAGATTCGGCTGCTCCAAGAAGTACCTCAAGCTCCGGTGGTCCGAGAAAATGGTGCACTTCACCCCATACAGGTAGTGCCTCCATGGCTTGAGGGCAAAGACCACCGCCGCAAGCTCAAGGTCGTGCGTGGGGTAATTAGCCTCGTGAGGCTTCAACTGCCTCGAAGCGTAGGCTATCACCCGGCCCCTCTGCATCAGAACACAACCCAAACCCAGCCGAGATGCGTCGCAATAAACCGTCATGTCTTCCACCCCCTCCGGTAAAGTCAGAACCGGAGCCTCACATAGCTTCTGCCTCAACGTGTCGAAAGCCATCTGCTGCTCAGAACCCCAAACGTACGGCTCACTCTTCTTCGTCAAACGCGTCAAAGGTACCGCAATCTTAGAGAAATCCTGGATGAATCGTCGGTAGTAGCCGGCTAAACCCAGGAAACTCCGGATCTCGGTAGGTGCCTTCGGAACTTCCCAATTCATGACTGCTTCAATTTTCGCCGGGTCCACCTTGATGCCCTCCCGGTTAATAATGTGGCCCAAGAACTGAACCTCCTCTAACCAGAAAGCGCATTTTGAGAATTTGGCGTAGAGACGCTCCCTCCTCAGAACCTCAAGCACCTCCCGCAGATGCACCACGTGCTCCTCCCTCGTCTTCGAGTAGATCAAGATGTCATCAATGAAAACAATCACGGACCGATCGAGCATCGGCCGGCAAACCCGATTCATAAGGTCCATGAAAGCGGCTGGAGCATTGGTAAGCCCGAACGGCATTACCAGAAACTCGAAGTGGCCGTAACGGGTTCGGAAAGCGGTCTTGTGGACGTCCGCTTCCTTCACCTTCAGCTGGTGATACCCTGACCGAAGATCGATCTTAGAAAACCACGAAGCCCCCTGAAGTTGATCAAACAGGTCATCAATCCTAGGTAGGGGATACCTATTCTTGATGGTCACCTTGTTGATCCCCCGGTAATCAATACACATACGGTGACTCCCGTCCTTCTTCTTTACAAACAAGATCGGTGCTCCCCACGGTGAGCTGCTCGGACGGATGAACCCCTTCCCCGAGAGCTCCTGCAACTGCTCCGATAACTCCTGAAGCTCCGGCGGAGCCAGACGGTAAGGAGCTCGCGCAATCGGAGCCGCTCCAGGTACCAAGTCAATGCCGAACTCGATCTGCCTGTCAGGTGGAAGGCCAGGCAGATCCTCTGGGAATACGTCTGGAAACTCGCTGACAACTGGCACCTCTGCTACCGACAGCTTCCTCTCCTTCGCCTGATCCGCCATAGCATAGACCAAGAACCCCGTACACCCCCGCTGGATGTACTTCCGAGCTTTCGCGACAGAACAGAAGGATGTAGATACCCTTCTCCCCTTGCCGTACACCACCAGATCTCCCCCACTTGGATTCTGGATGCGTACCAGCTGCCCCGCTACATCAGTTGTCGCCCGATTTGGAAACATCCAATCGATCCCGACAACCACGTCCACTCCGTTCATGGGAATGGGGATGAGATTGATGCTGAAACGAACTCCGAAGATATCAATGCTGCACCCCCGGTACACATGCTCGACCACCTGCACTTCCTCCGCAGCTACGTCGATTGCCTGAGGACTATCCAGATTACTGAGCTCGATCTGGAAGTCCTTACAGAACCTACGCGACACATAGGACCACGTGGCCCCCGTGTCGAAAAGCACTAAAGCCGGTTTCGAGTTGACAAGAAATATGCCTAAAGTACACATTTAACGACAGATACACTATTCTCATTACTAACAAATAAAGTAAGCTACCAACAATGATCGCATAAGAAATATAACAAGGAAAACCTGTAATCACGTCAGGTGCCGTCTGCGCTTCCTCAGCAGTCATCTGAAAAGCTCGCCCACGGGTGGTAGTAGCTCCGCTCTTTCCCTTGGTGGTACCGTCAGTAATCATGAGTGTCGTCGGAGCAGGGGCCAGAGCTGGAGTCTTCTTCAGCTGAGGGCAATCGGGCTTGATATGTCCCGGCTGGTAGCAATGGAAGCAGAGCCTAGCAGTCTCCTTGCAGTCCTTGCTAAGGTGGCCCGCCTTGCCACATTTGTAACACGACAACTCCCGCGGCCTGCACTCGCCCCGATGGTAACGCCCGCACTTTGGACAACTCGGGGTCCCGCTCCTGCTATCGTTCCTTGCCCCTTTGAATTTCTTTGAAGGTCCCGACTGGTCCTCTGCCTTGCTCTTCCCTTGCTGACACTCCTCCAAAATCAGCTCCTGAGCCCACGCTACCTCCTGCATGTCACTGAAGGTCTTGCACCTCCCCGTGGCCACCGCCTTCTTGATTTCTGGCTTCAGCACTCCCAAATAACGAGCCATCTTCAGCGACTCGTCGTTCGCGGAAAACCCTTTCACGCCTCTTGCATCCCAATGTTGCTTGAAATATTCGATCTCTCTTTCTAGATCGTTAACTATCCGTAAGAATAGTCGTCGACTCATACGAAACCGCCGCTTAAAGTCTTCGTCGTTGTACACCGGGTTATTAGAAAAGTAGTCGGCGATAAGCTTATCGTGTCCCTCTTCCCGACCTCTTTCTTTATTCGGCCCTCTCGGTCTTTTATTTGACGGACCTTCTCCATTGTTTTGCAATACCCCGGTAGTCACAAGTTTACCGACCAACTCGGCAGCTTGAAGGTTGGCTAGAAGAACTTGATCTATCATGAGATCAAATTCGTCATCGGAATCCGCCATTTTTTTGTGGATAGGAGAAAAGAGAAGATATTGAAGAGAATAGAATGAGATGTGGAGAAGAGAATAGAATGAGGTGTGGAGAATAGAATGGATGTATATGTATATATAGAGAGATAAAAGGAAAAATAAAATAAAATAAAAAATTTTGAAAATATAGCCGTTAAGAGACGTTGGCGGGGGGGGGGGGGGGGGGGGGGGTCATGCGCGTGTTTTTGGAGCCGGTATGTGGGTACCGGTGTACGCCACTGCCGGTCCGGTACTGTCCATCCACGGCGGTGTTCACCGGTCGGTAGGAGCGGTACCGGCCTCCCACACCGGTCCGTTAATGATGGCCTTATGCATTGTGAAACCCCTTCACGCCCACCCCTCCCAAATATCTCTTTTAAGTTTTAACCCACACAATCACGTCACAAAAACGACTCATAATTCTTATCTTATCCATACAGTATTAAAACATGTTTAAACAGTTAGCGTTGAAAATTATAAGGCGCCTTTTATAATACATCATGTACAACTTGTTATACTTTGTCAATGAAAATAGAGTTCAAAGTGATGGAATTAACATGTAAGATCTTCATTCATTGGTCATGTTTATTATCAAAGGCTTAGGCATATGGTTTCTCATAGTTTCAGGTATATGGTCCCTCTTGATAAAATTTATAGCATTCCTAGACCAAAATAATTGTTTTTATTTGATACCTTTTTCCCTATAATGTGTAATTAGCATTTTGAGCCATTACATCTATGTTTCATTTATAAACAACCAACATATTTGCAAAATGCAAGTCAAAGTGTTTTTGCACTTTCTTAGTTTTTATTGTTATTTTTCCATCGCTTTTACTTAGTAATCAACTTTTTTCTATCATTGCATTAGACCTTTTGTTGGGAATTAATCAACATTAAAGTGAAAATGATTAAAAACAAAAATACTTCTATTTGAACCAACAATCTAAGCAAACTCGAAAATGTAACTGCAACAACATCCATGATACTAAGCACTTGTGGCCCAAGTCCCCTTTTTGCAAACTATCGCTCTAATAACTAGGTTTATGGCCGGATCTACATATATCATGCTCCCTTTTGATGTGGTATACCTGGGCTTGTTCGGTTTGGCTTTTAGTGTTTTTTCTGGAACGCATGCAAGAACAATCATTAGTTTGCAACAAGAAAGATCATGTACAATAGTATGAAAAATATCACTCAAATTTTTTTATAGCAACTCAAAGTTTTATATGTGTGATAATATCGCTTAACTACTTCCTCTCAAAGCGCTCCTTGTTTCTTGACAAGTTATTATTTTTAAATTTGCCTAGTTGATTAAAAAATCGACACCTTGGTTTCAATTAGATCAACTGGACATAAGATCAAGGAGCACTACCACTTATAAAAGGAAGAAAGACTCTAGGTGGTAAAAATGGAGAGAAACTCCCTTTTTGCACAAGGGTGGCTTATTTTTTGAATGACAGGCTTCACACAAGCTAGAGCATCACATATGCGATATTTTCTCTATTTGTTTAAGCATCCTTCCAACAACGTTCATCCAATATCAAAGAAAAACAATAAGGGAAACCAGTGTTTAGCCAAACATTGTCATATGTGAGTTTTATGAATCCACAACGCTAACAATGCTTCATAGAAAGGTTAATTTGAGGGTCCTAACTCATAAAGTTCTTGTGTATTTAATTTATGATGTTCATATATTGTTTATAACGGTTTAGGAACACAAGAGTTTCACTAACAACTACTGCTTGAAGCCACTTCATGAAGGCAATCGAGCTTGTCATGGTCTTTTGATAACATATGTTTCAAAGTCTGTGTTATAGCTATTGTCAACTTCATTTACACAATTATGAACATATCAAGTTGGTTCCTCATTGTGGAAACTTGGGGTTTCAAATTATAAAGTTAATTAAAAGATGTATGGGCACGACTTTATCTAATTTTGAGTTGGATACTTCACAAACTCATAATTTAGATAAGGCCATTCTCATGCTCGAACACCTTTAGCATCATAATTTAAATAGGCAAGGCCTAAAGTTGTACAAATTTAAGGAAAATAGTCTCTACTCTCTACGGGAGTAAAGTTTAGGAAAATAAAATAATGAAGAGTAATATATAATTAAGGGTTAAAAAAAGAATTTAAAAATAAAGATATTAATTAAAAAAGTTATATATTTAATCCATCTAAAGAATAAAAGAAAACCAAATCTAAACACAAAAAGTTAAAATCACAACTTTGGGATCTGGACCTAGGAAAACAAAATTAATTGAAAACACAAAAACATAAAATCAACTTGTGGGATTTGCAAGTGAAAAAAATATAGTGCAGCGGTATTAGATCATTTGTAGCATTAATATTTTATATTCTCAATTTTATACTATATCAGTTTTTTTCTTCTTATTTTTTAAAACCTAAAACGAAATATTATTAATATTTCATACCTTCATATCCTTTGAATTTTTTATTTTATTTTAATATATACTTAAAAAAAAGAGAGAGAAAGAATGAGAGAGAGAGAGAGAGGCAGGTTGATCGGGATTCCAAACCCGAAGACCTATCCTTGAACCCCTACCTTCCAACCCTGCCCCTATCTGCGTCCCCTTACCCGCTTATGCTACGGATGACCTTATAAGTTCCTTTGGTCAAATCATTGTATCAAGTAATTTACGTAATAACTTTATTACAAAAAAGTATATAAAAATTTTAAGCCCTATACGATAGGCACCATTCCACACACCTCAAGGAACAATCCTGTTTATCTTCGAAATTTGAGTATCGCAAGATAAGATGTTTGAAACTGCAGATGAAAATTGGAAAGTTAGCTTTTCCAAGAAGAGAAAGGAAGAAAGCTAGATCAAAAAGATGAAAGAGAGAACTTTACAAGAGCATAGCCTTTTTGCCGGTAGAGAAGTTGCATTAACAACTTTGTGTGTTATGCATAAGAATTTATAATTAAGAGTTTATACGTTTTATGCTTAATTGACTCTACTTTATACTTAAAACATTTGTTTTTTAAGGCTGTGTTTGGTAAAAATAAGCTAGCTTATAAGCTAGTCCATCCAAACATGTACCAGAAGCTAGCTTATAAGCTAACTTATAAGCTAACTTTTTGAAACGCTAGTTTGAGTAGCTTATGAGGAGCTTATTGTAGCTTTTTCCAATTATACTCTTATTAATATTAATTATTAAATTCAAAGATACCCTTTTTGGTCATTTTACATACTCATAAGCTAGATTTTGCCAAACATAATTTGTTCATAATCTAGCTTATCAGCTACTAGCAACCTTATTAATCAACAACTAGTTTATCAGCTATCAACTAGCTTATCAACTACCAGCTAGCGTATCAGCTACCAGCTAGCTTATAAGCTACGTTTGCCAAACATAGCCTAAGAGTTTTGTTAAAACACATAGTAATGTAGTATTGATAAACTATACTATAGGGACTAAACATACAATTTATAAAAAAGTGATGTAAATAAAGGCGCATGCATGTTTCCATCTTTTATTACGTTGCTTGGATGCACGGCAATCTGACACGTCATACACGTGACTATCCCACGTCACTCTCCCAATCATTTCCCGCCACTCTCCTCGTCCACCAAATTAACTTTAAAACTTACTGATTAGTGTATCTAACTTGTCATGAAATACATACAATAGCAATTTTGGCAGGTTCGGTACATTAATCAGTAAGTTTTAAAGTTAAGTACATACAATGATAAAACGTGACAAGTTCGATACACTCCCATGTACTTAACCCTTGTTTCAGTGGCGGATCCAGAAACTTTGATAAGGGGGGTCGGAATTTAAGTAAAATAATATTATGAAAATCGCGTTACCCTCATTACCGATTTTGAAAGTTAGACATTCTTTTTAAAAGATATTTTTCATATTTCTTTTAGCAAATTAACATAACAATTTTCTTAAACATTTTTTTTTATTTTCCTAGCAAAATAATAGAACAATTAACATTTAGCCATATACAATTAACAAAAACTTAACAATTAGACGTTAAATAAGAATTACTTATATAACAATTAACGATAAATATTTTTTAGTTACAAATAAATCTTAGTGATTCTTTAAATATAATGCTGCAATATTCTATCGTATTAGTATGACTTAATAGTTATTCTCAATGTAAGGCGTTTAGCTCAAATTATTTTATAAAAATTATATATATACAATAATTACTTGTAAATTTAAAATTTAAGAGAATATGTATTGCTATGCAGTACATAATACTAAATTTTTATTAATCAATTTTTTATCAAATAGTTTATAATATATTATAATTAAATATATAAATAATTATATACAAAATAACATTAAACTTAAATCAAATAATAAGTATATTTATACAACACCTTTTTATATGTTTGTATATCAACCGCAAGACAAAATACATAAATAAAACGTTGGTTTACATTCAACATTTAAAATCAAGGATTTAATTTGAGCCATCAAATTTTTTATGTATCTTGAGTTTTATTAGAATTATGCTAAAAGAGTTGGTCAATCAAAAAAACTTGGGGGGTCAAACCCAAAAAATTTGGGGGGTCAAAGTGAAACTATGTTTATAAAATGTGAAGTTTATCATATTAAAATCAATAATTTAGTGGATGCAATGGGGGTCAGATGACACCCCTTCCCAAAGGGTGAATCCGCCCCTGCCTTGTTTTATAAGCTCATACTTTATTAATAAATCTTCTTGTAGTTTACCTGTTAAATAATTGTTCTAACCAGGGGTGAGTATCGAAAGTGGGTATTCGTTTTTGGAATCAGAATTGCTTCGGAACCACAGTTCTAGAACCGGAACCGATGTGATTGGTTCCGATTCCTAAAATAATGGAGCGGTTGGGATCGGTTTCAGTTCTCATTTTTATAGAACTGTTACCTGTCGGATATCATCGGAACCGATCACACTGTTTGTTTGATAAAGTTTATTTTTAAAATTTTGTTAGCAGAAACTTAATTCTATTTACGTGAAATGTTTCGGAAACATAGTTTGTACTATTTATTTACTTTCTAAGAATTATTTTTTGGAATTTATTTGTTTTGAAAGCATCGTTTATTATATATTTATTACTTTTTAGTTTCTATCAAATTAGCTTTTGCATTTGTAGTATTTATTTATTTACGTTGCAACTTCGTAACAAGTTAATGTTTGCTTTTGCATAGTGTAAATTATAAAAGTTATAAAATTAAACTAGAGAGCGGGTACCTGGTATCGAAACTGGAACCGGCGATTGCGTGACCGGTCCCCAAATTCAAAAAACAGGTGCAACCGGTTCCGGTTCAGTTTCTTGCATTCTGGGACCCGCAAGTTCCGTTTCTGGGATTTCGGGAACTGCCGGTTCCGGTTCAGGGAACGGTTCCAAGAATTTTAAGCGGGTACCCGCCTTTGCTCACCCCTAGTTTTAACAATTTACACTGTTAATGCTCAAAAGCTATGTTTGGCGATCTAGCTAATAAGGTAACTGATTACTGATAAGGTAGCTGATGACTAACAAGCTAGCTGATAAATAAGATACGTTTGGCAAAAGCTAGCTAATGAATAAGATACGTTTGGCAAAAGCTAGCTAATGAATAAGATATGTTTGGCAGAAACTAGTTGATAAGGTAGCTTATGATTGTAAAATGACAAAAAATACATGTTTAAAAATTGGTAATGTAAAAATTAGCAAATGGTATATTTAGAACAAATAAAAATAAAAATAAAATAAAAATATCTCATAAGTCACTAGATATTAGGGAATACTTCTCCAAAATGTATCAAACTATACCCGAAAAGTTACTATGTGTATCCACCTACCAAAATGCTTTTTGATGTATCAAACTTTACTTGTTTTGTTATTGTGTGTATTGTGACCTACACAACTGGTTACCAGCCGGTTACCGACAATTAATGACGACGGCGGGAGGTTCTTGGCGGTGGGGATGGTGGTTCTGGGTGGCTGTGGGTCGATGGTGATGGTGATGGTGATGGTGATGGTGATGGTTGATGGTGATGGTTCGAGGGTGATGGTGATGGAGACGGTGATGGTGCTGGTGGTGGTGATGGCGACGATGGAGGTGTGAACCTGGGTTGTTCCCGGTGGCGGCAGCGGTGGGGGTGGGTGGCGGTGGGTGATGGTGGAGGTGGATGGCGGTGGGTGATGGTTGAGGTGGGTGAAGATGGGGTGGCGGTGGGTGATGGTGGAGGCGGGTGTGGCGGTGGTTCCCAGCGGCAACAATGGTTCCTGGCGGCGATGGTGGTTCCCAGCGGCGGCAGCGGTGGAGGTGACCTGTTCAACAGGTTACAAGTCATTTTATAACACAATAGAAAAAAATAACGTTTGATACATCAAAAAGCATTTTTGATAAGTGGATACACACAATAACTTTTCGGGTATAGCTTGATATATTTTGAAGAAGTATCCTCTGGATATTACTCTCATTAGCTTTTCAAAATGCTAGTTTATGATCCATCCAAACATATACCAGGTTATAAAATGACTTGTTAGCTAGCTTATAAGTTACAAGGGACTTTACTTTTATCAAACAATGCCTAAATCATCACGGCACATAAAACCTATTTATCTACTACCGCTTTTTTCATTTAACAAAGTTTTCAAGTCATTTTCACAACTCAAATGAAACTAACATAATATTAAATCTTATATTTTAAAACACACACATATATAAGAGACAAAGACAAAAAAATTAGGGTGACAGTTTAAGAAGGGATCTAGACTCCTGACTATTTTTAATTTCGTGTCGACCATTAAGGTGAAAGGCTTAAAAAGTGAATTGATTTAGTCTATTTTATTGCATCTCGTTAGTGTTGACTTTTCAATGGTACTTTTAATTGAGTTAGATCGTGATCAACAGGGTTTAGTCATGTGCTATTGGATCCCGTGTATCCTGAAAACATACGTATGTTTGATTGCGTTTAAATATAGGGTTTAGTTCATAAAAGTGTATCAAACTTGTTACGAAAAGTTATTGTATGTATTGTACTTAGAAAATTACCTTTTAGCATATCAAAGTTTAAGAAATGGTCATTGTATGTATCCAACTTTATCAAAACCTACGATTTAATGTATTGAACTTGTCACGAAAGTGTATCCAACTTGTAACGAAATACATTTAATTGTAGGTTTTGATAGTTTTGATACGCCAAATGGTAAAAATGAAAGTCCAGTGCATACAATAACTTTTCGTGACAAGTTGAATACACTTTCGTGAAGTATACCCTTAAATATATATATATATATATATACGGGGTTTAGGCGCCACGTCAGATACACATCGGATGACTAGGCGCGATTCATGGGAGGGCATTGAATTAAAAGGGGGGACCTCACTCAAAGTCGCCTTTGTTGACTAGTCATCCGCCACGTGTCGCGCTCTCGGTTGTCCTCACGTTCAAAACCAAAATGTGGTTCACATTTGAATTTTCCTATATATATATATATTTCCTATATATATATATATATATAGAGAGAGAGAGAGAGGTTCAAATGAGAAGTGATAAAAAACTATGAAGTAGAGAAGTGATAAAAAACTTCTGAATGTTCATATAACAATCTTTATATAACAAAGCTTAATATTACAAATATTCATATATAAATCTTCAGTTCACAAAGATTCATATATAAACCTTCATATAAAGAAGGTTCATATAACAAAGATACAGATATGAATTATTATATGAATCTTCACACTACAATGATTCATATATGAATAATTGGAATAATTACCAAAATACCCTTCCGCTATTCCACAAAATAGAAGGTTATGATCACTTCTCTACTTCTCATTTTTTTAGCAATTCTCATTTGAATCTAATATTATATAGGAGAAGTATCAAATACAAACCAAGTACTTTGTACAAACTCTACAAACCTAATCTTAACCATTGATTTTCCATTGATTTTGTTTATCTCCTAAATTTTAGGCACTTTTGAAATGTGGTTGAGAGAAAATTTAGGAACTTAATTAATCTACACCATTGATCATGTAAATGTATGGTTGAGATTGGTTTGTATAGTTTGTACAAACTATCCGGTTTGTAACGGATAGGGTTTACTTCACCGGAGTGTATCCAACTTGTCACGAAAAGTTATTGTATGTATTGGACTTTGATTTTGTCTATTGTATGTATCAAACTTATAAAAACCTACAATTTGATGTATTTTGATACACTTTTGTGACAAGTTGGATACACTTTTATGACAAGTTGGATACACTTTCGTGGTAAGTTTTGATAAGTTTGATACATACAATAACTAGTTTTGATATGTTTGATACATACAATAGAAAAAATAGAAGTTCAATACATACAATAACTTTTCGTGACAAGTTGGATACACTCCGGTAAGTAAACCCTAACGGGTACGACCCCTATATATATAAGATTATTAATAGATATTATTCAAAGTTTAATGAGCATGGGAAATACGGTTGGGGATGGACCTTTTGTCTCTATACATCACGAGCCCAAACCGACTTAAGTGGACAACGACCATTATATCCGTGCCATTCAACGTGAATCTTGCCTCATTCAAACATTTCTTTTATTATTAATTAATAATATATAGTAATATTTAACCATAATTTCATCACTATGATTGATATATACTTGTTTTAAATAAGACACAATTACAACAACAAATATGTGAAAAGTATGTTTTAGGCTCCATATTACGAATAAGTTGTAATCATCGTATTGATAAAATCACCTTTTTAGCCATGGTGACTTTTTTGAGAACATACATACATAAAGATATCATATTTTAAAAAAAGTTGAATAAATAGATAAAAATGTACATCATATAATACCGGTTTAAATTTTATTAAAATGTCCAGGATTTTTTGGGTATGCGTGATAATTTGTTATTTTTTATAAGGGTGTTCTGGACTATGTCCAGACAAATTCAACAAATTATAGCTGTAAGACATCAGTCTCTGATAACTCAATGACCACAATTGTTGTGCACGTATGAAATAAAATCTTGAACAAGTGTGATATTCCACCACATCCTCCAAAGTCTTAATCACTCACTTCAAAACCCTTAGGGGGAGTTTGGTTCGTCAGAATCCGATGGAATGTGAAGAAATTGGAATGGCCAATTCCGTTGATGGAATTCCATCAAGTTGTCTGGTTGCCAATGGAATGGAATTCAATTTTATGCATTCCTTCATCCATGGATTTCACCATTCCTTCCAAGAAGTGATGGAATTCAATTCCATTCACTTCACAATTTTCTAAATGACAAAAGTGCCCTCCGGTTACCATCATCAGCCGCCTCCGGCCACCACTGCCTTCAGCCACTGCCACCACCGCCTTCGGCAACTACTGCCACGGCCACTGACCACCACTGTCATTCAACATAAAAGGATATTTTTGTCATTTTTCAGCATTTCATTCCAATTCTTTAGCAAACCAAACACACATATTCCAATTCCTTTGACAGATTACATTCTATTTCTGTCAATCAAACACTTGGTCAAACCTGATAACATTCAATTCCAATTCCTTTGACAGATTTCATTCCTCCAGAATTCATTTTGCGAACCAAACGGCCCCTTATGATTACATGTTAATTGGTTGTTTGAAGGATGAAAAGTATGGGAACTATAAACTTATAAAGTATATTTTTTTGGACACAGTGTATTTTGCAAGTTTGGTTATAAAAAGACAAAGCATATGGGCACACTTGGGGTCCGTTACTAGATCCGATTTAAAGGTGACAACTCGTGTTTAATGTTAGGGTGCTGTTTCTTGTGAGGTAGACATATGGAGTCCATTGATTATGGGTCCAAGGGTGGGAGCTACCCTTAACTATTATAAAAATATTGGTACATTAAATTTGGTGTGGATATATATGAATAGAGTATAACACAAGATATCTTATCTTTGAATAAGGTATATTAGTTAATGAGCTAATTAGTATTTAATAATAACAGTTTTTACTTTTTAGCAAGAGTGATATGGGAAGCACATTAAGAAATTTCTTAACATTATTTACATTGTGTTTACAATTATATTTATTTTTCATTTTTTGTACACATTATGATATTATATGTCATGGGGAGATGATATAGAAAAAACGGAGATGAGTATGTAATATGTAAAGAAATCCACCTTTCTAAAAATGATTTAATGCAAATCTCTAAATTACCACTTAATCTTTTATTTAACAAATAAAATTACCACTTAATGTTTTATTTATATTGGATAGATCTTCCACTACTTACAATCTTGATAACTACCAAAAACTAGTTATAACTAAAAAATTTGTTACAACCTCATTTATCTTAACCAACTCCCTTATCATACCTTCATCCTTTAAAGAGACTTACCTTAAGTCTACTATAATTGAACATATGGATGCTTAGCTTCATATTCCTTAGCTTTTCCCATGAAACCTTTTGATATAAGCATTATTCCCATTTGACTAGATATTGGACTTCCATGTGATTTTAATTTCTAACCACTCTCTCCCTAGTATAGTTGTTGGTTGTAATTTAACTGTATCATGTTTTCCTTGAAACCATGGTGGAATATGGGTTGCAACAAGCATTAGTAAACTTTCTTTAACTAGGACATGTGAAAGACATCATGTATTAGATGGAAGCTTCAACTTATAAGCCACTTTCCCAATAGTTGATAGAGCTTGAAAAGGACCAAAGTACTTATGCGACAACTTTCGATCATTTCTATGATGGATAGATGCTTATCTATAAGGGTCGGCTTGAGCCATACCCGGTCTCTATCTTGCAAAACTCTTTTTGGCCTATGTTGATTGAGATTTCATTCTTAACTGAGCTCTTGTCAAAGAAATTCCCACCGAGTTTTCATTGCTTCTCTTCTTTGAAAGCTTTTATGAACTGTATCCACTGTTGATTCTCCTAGCAAGTAAGAAAGAAGCACAAGAGGTGGTTGGGAATACACTACTTCAAAACGTGTTAACTAAATCGTTGAATGAAAGTGAGCATTATACCATTATTTAGCTAAAGACAACCATAGATACTAACCTTTAGGTTGAATTCCACACATAGACCTCAAATTTGTCTCCAAACATCTGTTCGCCACCTCTGTTTAACCATCAGTTTTAGATTTATTTGCTAACGATAACATAAACTCCATGTCGTGAAAGAAAATAAGCCTTTTCCAAAATTGGTTCAAAAACACCAAATCACTATCACTCAAAATACTTCTCGACCATCCATGTAATTCCAATACATTATCTAAATAAGCTTGAGCCACTTGTACAACAATAAAAGGATGTGACAGTGCTATGAAGTAAGCATACTTACCAAGCCTATCAATGACTACAAAGATTACTGATAACCCCAAAATTATACATGTTTTGGTCGTGATGATTTGTAACGTTTTATCCCATTTTAGCCCATTTTTGATACAATTCACTCCCGAAAGAATCTGCTTTTCTGTTTTGCTGGTTTTGGAGGCTTGTGAGCGTAAAAGTAAGAAAGAGAGGAAAAAGCGTGAAATTAGAGACAACTTGAAAACAAAAAGATCTCGCGATCGCGAGACCCTAGTCTAGCGTCGCGAGATTGACACTTTTCTAGAACCTTCCTTCATGCTGCTCACTTGGCATCGTGAAAAGTCCATCTGGTATCGTGTAATGAAAGTCAACCCTAATTGGAAGATTCCAGAATATTCAAGATTGGATTTTAGGGCGTAGCAAGTGCCTCGTGTCGCAAAGCTGCCGTCTCGCGATCGCGAGGAAGGGCGTCTCTACCTGTTTAAATACAACTTTCAAGCCAGCAATTGAGAACATGAAGAAAAATACAGATTATATTCAGAAAAGATTGGGGAGTTCTGAATTAGCCATTGGAGAAGGAGTTGTATGAGCCAACAGTGGAGAGCGGTGCTTAAACACAATGAAACCTTGCCGGTGCTTACCTGGAGTCGTCTTGCTGGTGCGCGATCATCAACTGTCGCACGGTCTGCATAATGTGTTCATATTTACTATTTTCCTTGTTCGTAATTATGTTTAGTGGCTAGTTTACTTTTAGTGCTTACTATGGTGTGATGAACTTGGAAAGATGATTTGATTACTAAATAGGTTTATGGTTTAATGAATGTTTACCTTGTGATTCATATTTATTGTCTTAATTGTGGCTACTTGAATTTGTTGATTTGGTATGTTTATTATCTGATAATTAATAAACAGACTCCTATTGGTTAATCAATCTCCGTTACCTTTCATTTTTGGGACGTAGTAAGCAACCCATCAGACCGAGAGTAGGTTGGATATTAGGGTCCCACGACTTGACAATAAATAGGGTGACTTGTACTAGATTTCACAATCCTTGTACTTGGGCCGGGAGACCAACCTGGTTGTTAATCACAGATATTCATGTTAGGGTGCTTTATGCTTAAATTCTTACAATAACAATCAATCTATAACTTTTGGTTTTATATCAAATCATCTGGAAAAATGATTCTTATTGTTGGGGAACCGTGGGCACTAACGGTGCGCAGCGGATAACAAAAACGATTCCCAAACCCGGACCCATCTTAAACCATAACAGATACAATCAAGTGGGTATATCGGTTTACCTTTTGCGATTGAAACTTCCGGAAGGCTGGTAGGGGGTACACCGCTACTGACACCACGCGAGAGGTTGCTAGACCACCGTTACTGATCGGAAAAATTCCGATCGATGTGTGAGAGAGAGAGAAAACCGACGGTTGGGAGAGAGAGAGAGAGATCTAGAGATTTTTTGTAGGAATTGTTCAACTGTTAATCAAAGCCCCAACCCTTTATTTATAGGATCATATAAGGCAGTGATTTAACCTAATTATGATTCCTTTCATAATTATCCTTCCAATTAATTCCTTAATTAATCCTTTAATTAATTTTACTAATTAATTGAAACAAATAAATAATTATTTAACTAATAATTATTTAGTTTTCTCTCTTCTCATATATCTCTTTTTCACACAAAATTCTCAATTAGGTGTGCAGCGGTGTGACCTACTAGTGTCTTATAACATTGGACACGGTAACCCTGTTACTGTCTCGCACACAATCCTAACAGACTCCCACTTGTGCTAGACACGTAACTACACCTGTTACCATTAGCCTAAGGAGGTCCCTAGCCAGACACTTAGGTTAACCAGGTTATAAGATCTCTTACATCCAGAGATACAATTCACGCTTGAATTTGTACACAGGTTCATTCCTTTTGCACACGATATTTCTAAAGTGATTTAAGACATGGAGTGGAGGATTCATTTCTTAAGATCAAGTATTTCTTGACTCTGATTTCGATTGCCTGCAGTAACGGATATTACTAAATAACCCCTGTTATTCTATCCGAGCGTGGCCACGCGTTTTCTGCCAATCTTAATTGTCAAAGGGCCCGGAAATATCTCTCTTTTGAAAGAGGTGCAAATCCCTTCTTGACTACTTGCATTTGGATCCACGGCTTCCGCTGCATCTAGTCACGTCCCGTATAGCCACCCAGTTACGGTGCAGCGTTAGTACGTGCTAAGAGTACAGTGGTCCTCGTGTTCCCAAACCAAGTATCTCAGGTCTAAGGACAACCTATCAAGTCAGTGCCTATGACTGAGGCTCCATGAAGCAGACTTGATTTACTGGTCACTTCCAATACCCAAACACTCTGATGAGTATCTATAAATACTTGGTCACATCACTTGTGCTTTTATTCTCTACTTTGAATAAATCATCAAGTATCTATAATAGCGTTAAATTTCCTATTGAAATTCCCATTTCAATAAGTGGCTACGGAAATTTAGATTTCATACAAAACTTTGTAAAATCAAGGATATGTTAAATATGCGAAAAATAGTTAATTTAGAACAATCATGAAATTAAAACCTCCATTTATTTCCAACACACTGTGAAATAAAAACTTTACATGATTATATTGTTTCTAAATTAGACTATAGTAATAATTAATAAACTAAGTACTAGCTACTGGCTTCCAGGTACTGCATCCCAATGAAATTCGCATGTGACTCATGCTTTGCCCTTGCTAGTGGCTTTGTCAGCGGATCTGCGACATTGTCTTCTGTTGGAATCTTGCATATTCTCACATCTCCTCTTCCAATGATCTCTCGGATGAGGTGATACTTTCTGAGCACGTGTCTCGACTTGTGATGTTCTCTAGGTTCCTTTGCTTGCGCCACGGCTCCTGAGTTATCACAGAATATATCTATCGGTCTCGAGATACTGGCAACCACTCTGAGATCCGATAGAAAATTCCTCAGCCAGACAGCTTCCTTTGCTGCATCACATGCTGCAATGTACTCTGCCTCTGTAGTTGAGTCTGCAATCGTGTCCTGCTTCGAGCTCTTCCACGAGATCGCACCTCCGTTTAGGGTAAAGACGTACCCTGACTGTGACCTGAAGTCATCTCTGTCGGTCTGGAAACTAGCGTCAGAGTATCCTGTGACACTAATTTCATCCTCAGAACCTCCAAAGACCAAGAACATTTCTTTCGTTCTTCTCAGATATTTGAGAATGTTCTTGACAGCCACCCAATGGGGCTCACCTGGATTCTGTTGGTATCTGCTCGTAACACTTACTGAGTAAGCAACATCGGGCCTAGTACATAGCATGGCATACATAATCGATCCAATTGCAGAAGCATATGGAACCGATTTCATTCTGTCCTGATCCTCACTAGAAACAGGACACTGTGTTTTACTTAACACTATGCCATGTTGCATTGGAATGAATCCTTTCTTGGATTCATCCATCCTGAATCTTTTCAGGACCTTGTCAATGTATGTACTCTGACTAAGTCCGATAAGCCGCTTAGATCTGTTTCTGTAGATCTTTATACCTAGTATATAAGCGGCTTCTCCAAGGTCTTTCATCTGGAAACATTTACTTAACCATTCCTTAACACTCTGTAAAGTTGGTACATCGTTTCCTATGAGTAGTATGTCATCTACATACAAGACCAGGAAGGTTACTATGCTCCCACTGAACTTGGTGTAAACACATGGCTCGAACTCACTTTTAGCGAAACCAAACTCTTTGATTCGCTCGTCGAAGTGTAAGTTCCAGCTTCGAGACGCTTGCTTCAATCCATAAATAGATTTTAGCAGCTTACACACCTTATTAGGATTCTTAGGATCTTCAAACCCCTCTGGTTGTTCCATATAGACGTCTTCTGTTAACTTTCCATTTAGAAAGGCTGTCTTGACGTCCATCTGCCAAATCTCGTAGTTAAAGTACGCTGAGATGGCCATGAGAATCCTAATTGATTTTAACATAGCCACTGGTGAAAAGGTTTCATCATAGTCAATGCCATGAGTTTGCGTGAATCCTTTTGCAACCAGTCTGGCTTTGAAGGTGTGTACGTTCCCATCCATGTCGGTTTTCTTCTTGAAAACCCATTTGCGTCCAACAGCCTTACAGTGTTGTGGCAAATCAGTCAACTCCCAAACTTGGTTGTCGTACATGGATTGCATCTCGGCCTTCATGGCTTCCTGCCATTGTTCAGACTCACTGCCTGACACAGCTTCTCCATAGGATGTTGGTTCATTTAAGTCTCCACTGTCTTGAGAGACTAGGAACCCAAGATACCTATCTGGTTCTTGTCTTACCCTACTGGATCTGCGAAGGTCCTGTGTTTGCACTTCCTCAACCGGCTCTGGTTGAGGTTCAACATTGTTATGTTGAATATCTGGCTCAACAACTGGTGTAGTGCTTTCTTCGTCTACTATCTGTAGATCTACATCCTTTCTGGTGTTCTCTAAACTGAGAAACTTTTCTTCCAGAAATTTTCCATTTCGAGCAACAAACACTTTGTTCTCTTCAGGGTTGTAGAAATAATATCCCACGGTGGTCTTGGGATATCCAACGAAGAAACACTTGTCGGATTTGGGTTTGAGTTTTTCTGAGGTAGGTCGTTTGACGTAAACCTCACAACCCCAAATTTTCAGAAAAGATATGTTGGGTTTCTTACCCTTCCACAACTCGTATGGAGTCTTTTCTACCGACTTTGTTGGCGCTCTGTTCAGTATGTGTGCTGCTGTTTCGAGCGCGTGTCCCCAGAATGATACTGGCAGCGAAGAATGACACATCATCGTTCGTACCATATCTAGTAAGGTACGATTTCTCCTTTCTGATACACCGTTCATCTGAGGTGTATACGGAGGTGTAAGTTGGGATACAATCCCACACTCCATCAGATGATTGTCAAACTCATCACTGAGATATTCGCCACCACGATCTGACCGTAAGAACTTGATCCTCTTGTCAAGTAGATTCTGTACTTCATTCTGATATTCCTTAAATTTCTCAAAGGTTTCAGATTTATGTCTCATCAAGTAGACATATCCATACCTACTGAAGTCGTCAGTGAAGGTAATGAAGTACCGGTATCCTCCTCTTGCTACATGACTGAAAGGTCCACATACATCTGTGTGGATTATTTCAAGCAAGTCAGTAGCCCTTTCATTCTCACTGTTGAAAGGTTGCTTTGTCATTTTACCAGATAAACAAGATTCGCAATTATCAAAAGGTTTGAAGTCGAAATTTCCAAGAAAACCTCCTTTTAGGAGTAGTTCAACGCGTTTCTTGTTTATATGGCCCAAACGACAATGCCAGAGTAAGTCTGATCCTCAATATCCTTGGATCTCTTACTTATATGATAGATTTCACTATTGTTGTCTTTAAGATTTACAGTGTATAGACCATCTACGGGTGTAGCTTTAAAATAGAAAATACTATCTTTAAAAACCGAAATCATTTTATAAGAATATTTATAGTAAAAGCCTTGGTCTACCAACAAATCAAAAGACAATACATTCTTAATCATATTTGGAATATAATAACAATTATCCAGTTCCAAAACTAGACCCGAGGGTAAACTAAGACTATAAGATCCCACGGCTTCAGCAATCAACGGAGTGCCTTCGCCTACTCGTAGGTTCGAACGGTCCTTCCTCAGAGTCTTTCTTCTAGTGAATCCCTGTAAATGATTACAAATGTGGTTACCACTGCCTGTATCAATTACCCATGATTCATAAGAAGTGATTAAGCAATCTATCATAAAGATACCTGGAGTATCGGGTAAACCGATATCCATCTGGTCGATGTTCATCGAGTGTTCGCAAATATCCTTGCTGCCGCATTCTGGGCAACTCAGATCTCCCAGCTCATCAATTATATCAGTGTCCATGAGATTTGCAGGTTCGGGTACTGGCTCTAGACTGGCCAGGATATCTTCATGAACTTTATCCACGTCGCTCTTTGGTTCCTTCATGTAGGCACTAGCTGTGTCCTGAACTTCCTTTGTGAGGGAGAACCACATGAGGTACACTAACTCTTCCTGAGTCATCTTGTACCCCAGACGTGATAAACACTTAAAAAGCCTTCTCATATCAACAAGATGGTTTTTAACTGACTGACCCTTCTGTAGCTTCAGGGAGAGAATCTCTTGCATGATCAATAGCTTTCCCGTGTGCTTGTAGAGACCTAGCTGGTTCTCCACATCTCTCACAACCTCGTGACATGATTTAATTCTTAAATCTCCCGTGAACTCGGGTGACATAGAGAAAATGAGAATGGACATTACATCCGATTCATCTGTCAAGTATCTAAAATACTCAGCAAATTCCTCATCTGGGCATTGCTTCTAGGTCGTGATACGGGTTTGTTGATCACATAAAGCTTATCCTGGGCACATAGAACGTTCCTCAAGTGTAACTTCCAAACTGGAAAGTTATGGCCCGTAAGCTTCCACTTGCCCATAATAAGGCGAAGTGATTCTTCAGGTGAGTAAAACGGAATACTAATTTGAGACATCTACAGAAGAATATAAAATTCCAGTTTTAGTTTATAATTATATAATTCTAATAAATTATTACCCTTAAAATAAATTTATTAGACTAGAATCCATATCTTACATGTGTCGGGAAGCATGTGATCATGTCAAACCGACTCATGCGATTTATGGTAGGTAAAACTATACCAATCGTATTTCTATCTGAAAATACGACTTCTAGATCGTCGGGACATCGGATATTAAAAATCCGTGCATATTTAGTCCCTCTAGTGCATTTTGGCCTGGTACCACCCAGTGAATAAATAATTACCAAAATAGATTGCACCACCCGGGACCTGGACAAACTCTGGCCGGTACCACCCGGAGATAATTCGCAGAGTTTTATCTCCCTCCAGTTTCGGTTTGAACACGGACGTTCATAGTGTGTGCACTTACAACGCCCTATGTACCTTACACCGGAGGTGCCCCTAAAGTGGGTTGCACTTACTAATCTATAATTTTAACAAGGGTCAAAAATGCCAGTTTTCAAAAACTTTGGATTTAAACACAAACTGTATTTTATCCAATTTTAAAACCATTTATATTTAATTTAAAAACGTAACTACGTAATATAATTAAATATAAACAACCACGCAGACTAAAAATCGTAAACAACCACGCAGTTAAAATAATCATGTCATAGTCAAGAACCCTTAACTATTGTCGTTTTTGTGAGCCAACCCAAAACGACGGTCTAATTCCTAAGGGACAAAACATCTCGGTGCTCCCACTGGCTCCAAGCTCCATGATTGTCTCCTTGACTCCGTCTTCGGGTCTCGATTTATTTACAACTTTAAATTACATATAATCGGGTTGTAAATGGCACGCAGGCCTCCCGTAAATAATAAATAAATAAAACATGAAAAACACAACCACGGGTCTAAAAGGGTTTGACTATGACGTAAACAGATAATTTTAATTACTAATTTATCAAGAGATTTAAAATTAAAAATTAAAATTATCCCTAGGGTTTTAAAACCTATCTGGTTTAGATAACCCTTATCCGTTATTGAACTGATCTCGATCACGATACTATCGATCCAACCAACGATGGTAGTGATTTGGTGTCACCACCTCCGCCGTGTTATAGCAACACTATCACACCATCGCCGCCACCACCACAAACGGTGGTGTGGCGGTCGATTGAGAGACCAACGGCAGCAGCAGCGTAATACCGCCACCACCGCCGCCTCTCGGCGGGTTAGTCGATTTCCACAGATCACCGCCGGTAACAGCAGCGGTTTAACACCACCGCTGCCACCGCGGTCGCACAACACCACCATCGCCGCGACATTGGCGGCCTCCTGGCCACCATCGCCGGCTATCCGGTCACGATCACCACCCGTGGCGAGGCCGTAAGGCAGCCCGGTGGTTTGATCGATCACCACCGTCATTATCGACGACAACGGTAGCAAAAACCACCGCTGCCGCCGTCCCTCTATCTCGATCAGCAACACGATCGCCGCCACCACCATTGGTCCGATTGTTATCACCACCGGCGACGATTTTGATGGAATCAACCATTGCCATCATCACCGGTTTGGAATTCGACGGCAGCCGTGGCTTGCGCCACTACCACCGTCGCGTCCGGCGACAACAAACGGCCACGCCGCCATCATCACGACAGCAGCGGCTAGCTGCCGCCACCGCCACGATGTGCGGCCTTAAACAAAAACGTACCGCCATCACCACCGCCGATAAATCGGCCTGGTGGTTGAACCGATCACCACCGTTACCACAATCGGTGGTACGGTGGTCGGTTTTCTGCCGCATCCCCATCGCCACCACACGGCTGTGTGGTGGTTTTCGATCATAACAGCCGCCGCTACCACCATTCGGTGGTGCGGTGGTCTTTGGGTTTGGCAGCCGGCGGCCACCACCAACTGTGGTGAGCCGTCGATGGCTTAGTGGTGGTTGGCCTGGTGGTTCGGTTGGCTAACTGCCGCCGTTCCACCGCCAGTTTCCGATTCATTAGGTTTTTATAAAAAATTCAATTTTTAACAATAATTCAAAACATATAAAATCAAATTTTTAAACCTAATCAAACAGACAATTAAACCTGATCTGTAGGTTTAAGAAGTGGCTCTGATACCACTGTTGGGGAACCGTGGGCACTAACGGTGCGCAGCGGATAACAAAAACGATTCCCAAACCCGGACCCATCTTAAACCATAACAGATACAATCAAGTGGGTATATCGGTTTACCTTTTGCGATTGAAACTTCCGGAAGGCTGGTAGGGGGTACACCGCTACTGACACCACGCGAGAGGTTGCTAGACCACCGTTACTGATCGAAAAAATTCCGATCGATGTGTGAGAGAGAGAGAAAACCGACGGTTGGGAGAGAGAGAGAGAGATCTAGAGATTTTTTGTAGGAATTGTTCAACTGTTAATCAAAGCCCCAACCCTTTATTTATAGGATCATATAAGGCAGTGATTTAACCTAATTATGATTCCTTTCATAATTATCCTTCCAATTAATTCCTTAATTAATCCTTTAATTAATTTTACTAATTAATTGAAACAAATAAATAATTATTTAACTAATAATTATTTAGTTTTCTCTCTTCTCATATATCTCTTTTTCACACAAAATTCTTAATTAGGTGTGCAGCGGTGTGACCTACTAGTGTCTTATAACATTGGACACGGTAACCCTGTTACTGTCTCGCACACAATCCTAACACTTATTCCATAGTAAATACTTTTTTTGATAAGGTTCATCTGGGTTTGCCCAGACTACATCCTTGGCAATTTTTACCGAGAGCTAAAGCATGCTCCCCTGGGATGAATACTCAGTGGCCCCTTGTTGCTCACCCCCGGATTCGAACTTGGGTGGGTTTTTCCCCAACACCAAGCCTTAACCGGTAGGCTGCCCCATTGGGGATTCCATAGTAAATACTTGTTCTTCTCATTAATAGAAGATTCAAACTTTACTGCTTTCTTAGTTAATGTTTTTCACAAAAACCCCCAAAAATACTAGTTGTTTTAGATTAATTAATTTAGCTTTATAGACAAAGATTAGGTAGCTTCACTATTCTATGTGGTAAGAACGATCCCTGGACTTATGTAAGTGCAAGAAACAATGGATTAAACAAACAAATCTTCATTCCATGATTGAATCTTTACAATATGAACATTCTCTCTCTAGATTCTCTCTCTAGAACACACACACTTGAATATTACAAATGAGCTTCTTCTTTCAAGTCTTTTTCTAACACTCCTTATCACTTACTATTTATACCTTTGACCTCACTAACAATTACATTGACATTTCTAACTAATAGTTTGACTTTACATATTAATGCTTTGACTTTGACTTTGATGCTTGACTTTCTTCTTTGACTTCCATCCTTTGACTTTGTTTGACTTGAATATTGTTTCCTCATCTTGAGATCTCGGATACAATAATATTTGCTCTAACAATCTCCCCCTTTGTATTCGAGATCGCTCTTCAAAATGAGCTCCAGCTTTAACGATCTTTTGTCTTCATGTCAAACAAACTTTTTCGGTCACAAATTTCAAACAACTAACAATCTCCCCATTTATACACGCATCATCTTCAGAACAAAGTCTTCAATCTTGAAATCAGATCATCACAATCAACCAGATAAGCTCAACACATAACAACCTCCCCTTTTTCAAATAACATCTTTGAATCAACACTCTTCAACTTGAAGCAGTCTTCATCAAATCCAGAATTCCCTCTTGAGGTCAAATCCAGAAACCCTTCTTGAGGTAACCAAAGCCAATGGTCAAGGATATTTAGGTTCTGAGCTTTGACACTACGTGTACTAAGCTCTTCACCTTCTCAATATAAATCCATCATATCTTCAAACTCTTCAAATCACTTTCTCAACTTCAGCAAATCAAACCATTCTTTCATCAACCTTCATAACTCGAACTCAATCTTTAAATCTAAAGGCTTTTCAACCTTAGATTCAAAAGATTTAAACTTTGATCTCTCTTTAGCTCCCCCTTAATACTTGCTTTCTTCCCTTAACTGTTACTTCACAACACATTTCTTCACATAAACCCTCAAAACTTGAATGAACCAACATCATGAAATCTTCAATCGACCATACTTGTTATCTTGAACTCTTCAAATCAACGATACTTGATGTCTTGAAATCTTCAACACATATCATCCTGAACTCTTGCACATAACTCGAACTCAATCTTTAAATCTAAAGGCTTTTCAACCTTAGATTCAAAAGATTTAAACTTTGATCTCTCTTTAGCTCCCCCTTAATACTTGCTTTCTTCCCTTAACTGTTACTTCACAACACATTTCTTCACATAAACCCTCAAAACTTGAATGAACCAACATCATGAAATCTTCAATCGACCATACTTGTTATCTTGAACTCTTCAAATCAACGATACTTGATGTCTTGAAATCTTCAACACATATCATCCTGAACTCTTGCACATATATCCCATATCGTCATCATGCTTTTGCAAATGTCTTTGATGAAACTTCTCCCCCTCATGATGATTAGGAGAATTCTGAGCATCATGAACAATCAAAGACATCATCATGAAATAGCTCATTCACAGGAACTTCTCCCCTCAAAAGTTGGTTTACCATTCAAAGAACCATATGTCCCCCTCAATCAAACAGCTCATCCATATCAGAGTGCTCCCCCTCAAATCCAGCTCAAGTTGCTCCCCCTCAAATGATGGGTAATCAGATAACATAGAAGCACATTTAGCAACTATTGACACAACAACTCATAGAATTGTGTGGCCTATTTTCAGTGTTGGCAACAGGGTAGCACTAATAGGACTTCCAGTCATCACTGAATCAAAGTTATAAAACTAAGTTCTCAGACTGTTCCGGCAATATCACAAAGATATGCAATTGGAATCACAAAGACTCGTGCAAGTGTCAAAGAAATATCATCATATCAATTAGGCTCAAATATTGAATCAACCTGGGACGCAGATTGAAAATCAATGACTCTTGTGCATAGAATATGAAGTTCGGAGACCGGAGAGGATGTCTTCCTTGTTTCAATACCTAAATCTTCCGAGTGAAGATTAGATAGATGATGTGCTAATTCTCCGTGAGAATTGAAACAAGCATCTTTTAAGAGATATTTGAGTAGCTTGGTGGGGTGACACGAGTTTTCGACACTGGGTCCATGTCTTGTTTCAATATTCATCTCCAAAGAATCGAGAATGAATAGATGATGTGGTTACCCGGATAACTGTATAGGTTTGGGAAGGATCTTCTTTTATTCTTTTTGATCCTGTCTCACACTCACCATTTTCTTTTAACTCCCCCTACACTCAAGCTCTCGGACATTTTACCTCAATCACACCCTCACACACTAGGTCTAACCTAGGGTTGTGTTTCTTGGGTAGATCCTCCGGCTCTGGATTGATCATAGAAACTTCTATATCCTATCACACATAGTTAATATCATGAAATGATATTCTTTGAAACATTGAGTATATTCATACCAGAACGTGATATGATGGTGATTCATATGTGATACAATATGTATATGGGAAACATATGTTGAACAAAAATAGGGAACATTTGTTGATGAGATCATATGTTGAAGAAATTCATTCAAATGCTCTAACAAGTGATGATTGATTGTAGAAATTAAAAATCTTGATCGTGAATTCCAAAGAACAAAATTCAAACGCTAAACAGATAGACTCAGTAAGCACAGTGTATTCAAGAAATAAAACAATGATTAGAAAGTTTAATTGTGAAGAACAATTCACAATTGATAATCTGAAAAAGAATTGAATCATTGAGATGAAATAACGTGCATTGAAATCAAATTGGAATTCAAGCGAGTGTATTTCCACCGAATAATTTCAACGAATATATGAGATGTGGAAATAGCTATATCAAGAAAAATATAACACGTGGTAATTCGTGAAAACGATTTATAATCGGAAAGAAACGAACACAAGTAAGTTCCTGAAGATGAACACCACGATTAAACACAATTAAGCACAATTTCTAAGCTAAGGGTTTAGAGGGATACTTACAATAACGCTCATATAACACATTGATGCTCGGGTCTTGAACTGATTTATTCAAGAGCCACTTAGCTGCAAAATCAAGACAAGAAAGATTTTGGTATCCACTTGAATGTGGATCCTCGAATTTTAGATGCGTTTGATTTATAAGAAGAAATCTTGTAAATCCCAAATCTATCATCGATATAATCGTCACATACAAAATCATTTCTTGGAGAGTAAGAACCATATGATGTTCTTTTGGAAAGACTAAGAAGTTTACTTCTAGAATAAACTAACTCAGACTTACCAAAAGATGTATCATGAAAAAATTTGTTCTTTTGAACTTTCGGTTCCGAAGCAAATGATTTTGTATGATTTACCTTTGCATTAGATCCCTTGACTTGCCAAACAAACTTACTAGTTGAATAACAATGTTTACCTGAACGATCAACATGACCATCATAGAAGAGATTGGAAGTACGAATCTGACCACTTGAGTTGATATTACTCCGTGAAGCACTATCCACATAGCTTGAATCATGAGCTTTGAAACTTGTCTTCTCAAGTTCCTTCACTTTGGAAGAAAGCTTGTTTCTCTCTTCAAGAAGATCATTAAGCTTCTTCTGTTGCTCAGATCGCATTCGTTGCTCATTCATGATATTAGTCGATAATTCAGATAACTTGCTTGTAAGCTTCCTTATTTCAGCCTTAAACGCTTCCTTTTGATCCGCAAAATCTTTCTCCATAAGAGTTGGCTTTTTAGGTTCAGCGATTATCTGTTCTAAAACATTCTTTTCATGTCGAAGAACCTTCTCTTTTTGTTTAAATTGATGTCTTACATCAGATAACTGATTTTGTAAGTCAACAATCTGCTTTTGAAGCTCAATACTTTTCTTGTCATCAACTTTCCTCTCTGAATGAACAACTTGGATCTCTTCTTCAAATTCATGCATCATATTCTGATATTTCCCGGCACGAAGACTCGGTTTCTTCAAAGAGTTCTTCAGCTGCCTCTCAAACTGCTTCCTCTCTAGGACAAGCTTCATTTCTAACTCAGATATTTTCTTTGAAAGTGTTTCACTTTTCAAATCAAATACCTTTCTTTCGTCTATTAAAGTATGTTGAAGATCAGAAACATTCTTTGTAAGCTGCTCAATTTCTGTTTCAAACTTGTGTCTTTCATTCGCAAACTCTAATTCCACATTTTGCTTTTCCTGTTCAGCTTTGTCTTCTAATAATTTCTGAAGATCAGCCACTGTCCTTTGAAGCTCTAAAATCTCTTGAACATATTCTTCTCTGTCGTTTGCAAACCTGTTTCTTTCATTCACCAGATCATGTTCACTTTCATACACAACTTGTTGTAGAGTCTGAATTTGCTTAAGAAGCATCTCTCTTTCAGCATTGTGCTCAGTCTGCTCTTTGAATTTGAGAGATTCATACTCAGATTGAGTCGTTTTGAGAAGATTTTCAAGATCCACAATCTTCTCTTCTAAAACCAATGTAGGAACATAAGGTTTAACTTCGACATCTGATTCTTGAGAAGAATTAATATCAGGATACACCAGAAAATCAGGAGAATTAGACGAGTCTTTTGATATGATTCTCAGAGTGTCTGAATTATATACAAACTTGACCCTATGATATTTAGGTTCATAATATACAGGATCATGTTTGTCAATCTCTTGCATATCTGAGAAATCTTCCTTCATTTCAAAACCCTTTAAAGAAGGAAATCTGGTGCTCATTAACATACTTGAAAAATCATAAAATGCAGATTTCTCCTTAAGAGCTTTTTTCAACACATTTGGATTCTCATAACCTAAACCCCATTTAACATCAAGAAAATCTCTGAGAGCACTGGGTTTGTTTAGAAAAATTGTCCGTTCAGAAACACCTATTTTGTGAAGCTTCTCATCTAAAAATTGAATTATCTTGCTTGATTCCTTATTTTGCTTTTTACATTGAAGCTTTGTCTCTACAATTTGTTTTTCAAAATCAAGCTCTTTTTCTTTGATCTGATTTTTCATTTGAAGCTCTTTCTCTTTAATCTGATTTTTCATTTGAAGCTCTTGTTCTTTGATAAGATTTTTCCAATGAAGCTCTTTTTCTTTAAATTGAGCAACTGCTTTTGCAAGCTGTGTTGTAAGACTAGCCTTCTCACGTTCAAGTCTCTTTGTTTTATCCCAATCTCGTTCATACTGTATTTCATCATCAGAATCCATTGTTATCTACACAAAAGATAATAAGGATCGTCAACAGAAACTTCGATTAGAAGTGTGAGTAGTGCACAAATGATTTATTTCAAACAAATCAAAAATTCTGAAGAATATGGGTAAACATAAACTTGAAGAACAAAAAAATGACAAAACAAGAAATATAAACGACTCACAAACTTGAAATCACATAAACAAGGACTAAAAAATTAACAAATAAGAAAAAAAAACACAAGACAACTATTTAATAAAAGAAAAAGAAATAAAGAAAAGAAAAAAACAATCAAACTTGCAAGTACACTAGCTAAAAAGTACCTCAAACACAATTAAAAACACTCAAAAATAAGCACAAGACTCGAGATACACCACATGGCTCGAGATAGGGAAGAAAATGGCTCGAAATACGAAAAAATTGACTCGAAAAACACCCTTCACGCGCCTCCACGCGCTTCACATGTGCACCCACGCGCTGCTACGCGCATACACGCGCTTCACGCGCTGCAGATGTGGTGCCACGCGCCGAGAAATATGCTCGAGTTGAACACGCACGCGCCCGCCACGCTTCTGAACGCGCCAAGGTCTCGAGCAGGGCTGACGTCACGATGACGTCATGCTGACGTCATGTAAGCGGTCAGCACTTCTGTCTCGCGCTGACCGAGCGCTTACTGAGCGTCTGACCGAGAATTTTTCATCTGACCGAGCTCTGTTTGCTGACTGAAGCTTCTGACCGAGATTTAATCACTGACTCGAGCTCTGACCGAGCCTTTAAACCCCTTTGACTGCTGACTCGAGTTCTGACTCGAGCATTGACCTCTGACTCAAGCTGATTCCTTGAATTATGGCTTGAAATTTGGCTAATATGGCTCGAGATAACAATAAAGTGGCTCGAAAATTCAAAAAGTAAACCCACAAACACCTTTTTTCAAAGAAATCTAAACCAAAATGGATCAAAAACTCAAATTTTCATCTTCTTTCTCAAGAAAACTTCAAGAACATGAAGAACACCTTCAACCCAAAAAATTTTAAAAACACAAATTTAACCTCTAAAACTAAAAACAAATGATAGATTCATGTCCAAAAACACTTTTTAGAAACAAATCTGCTCAAAAACGAATCAAAAACACACTAAATCTCACAATCACTCATGACCTCCATTGATGAACTTTGAAGATCTTCAAAAATCAAAACTCAAATTTTGAAGCAAAATTGATCTAGAATGATTAGAGATGATTAAAAAACACACTAGAAACACAAAAAACACACACAGATCTACACGATCTACAACAAAATCTACAAATCTACACAAAAAATCTATAAAACCCATTTCTTCAAAAAATCTTCAATTTTCTTCAAATTTCTTCAAATCTTCAATCCAATTGTGCACAAATCTTCTGCCATAGCTCTGATACCACTTGTAAGTGCAAGAAACAATGGATTAAACAAACAAATCTTCATTCCATGATTGAATCTTTACAATATGAACATTCTCTCTCTAGATTCTCTCTCTAGAACACACACACTTGAATATTACAAATGAGCTTCTTCTTTCAAGTCTTTTTCTAACACTCCTTATCACTTACTATTTATACCTTTGACCTCACTAACAATTACATTGACATTTCTAACTAATAGTTTGACTTTACATATTAATGCTTTGACTTTGACTTTGATGCTTGACTTTCTTCTTTGACTTCCATCCTTTGACTTTGTTTGACTTGAATATTGTTTCCTCATCTTGAGATCTCGGATACAATAATATTTGCTCTAACAACTTACCTACACTATATTATTACTGATCAGGTACGCTTGCATGTGAATGTGGTAATATCAGTTGGGTTGTTTTTAAAGGTAAAACTTGGTTTGTTTTAATATATATATATATATATATATATATATATTTTACCGCATCAATTACCTTTTTACCAAATATTTTAGGTAAACTAGTGACAAAGTCAATAGAGATGTCCATCCATGCCTCTTTTGGAATTGGAAGTTGTTGCAACAACCCAGGTGATGTCGTAGTGTCATCCTGTAAAGCTTGACACATTTGATATTCCTTAACAAACTGCCTCACTACCCTCACAACCTTTGTCAGGCCTTTCTATTGTAATATGTTATTTAGTATCAAGAGTTATATCCTTCCCCCAGTTACCATTTTTCAGAGAAAAATGGTACCATTGTATCAACTTGAATATGAGATTCTCATCAGGACCAACCACTATTTTCCCATTTCTCCTAAATAGCCCATCCTGCAATTTGTAAATCGGGTGCTAAAGTTGTTATTGCAACTTAAATAGGTTGCCGAGTCAAATTCCAACTGGTAACTAGCCTTGACTATATTTGCTAAATCAAAGGAAATGATGGATGTACATAATATAGTAGATCCTAAAACCCTAGACAAAGCATCTGCTGCAACATTCTTCTGTCCACTTCTATACTGAATTTCATAATGAAAACCCATCAACTTAGATAACCAAAACTGTTGGAAATGAGTAGAAACCTCCTATTGTAACAACGAGTTGAAACTCCTTAGATCAGTATTGACAACAAAGTGATTCCCCATGAGATATTGCTCCCACTTTTCTACTGCAAACATAATAGGCAAAAGTTCATTTTCATAAACTGAAAGCTTTTTTCATTTAGGCTCCAACGTTCTACTTATTAATGCTAATGGGTGTCAATCTTGCATCAAAACAACTCTATTACCCATGTTAGACGCATCAGTCTCCATAAGTAAGGTTTTGGAAAATTATGAAGTGCTAAGAACGAGGTTTGTAACTAGGTGCTCTTTTTAGTTTCTCAAATGCCCAATTGTGTATGAGCGCATTGACCATCTAGCTCTAAAATGAAGTAGAAGCATTTGTAAGGCCAAACGACATCACAAAAATTCATAATGCTAGATTTCACCATCAACTCCCTTATGAATAACCCTTATATATAATATTATACATGTGAATTTGTGTAATCAAATACAAATTTAAAAGTTATTTATAAATTAAAATTTTACATCTATATTGTATATTTAGTAAAATTATTTATGACAGAAAAAAGAGTAAAGTTCAATTTTCGTCCCTAAACTATGTGGATTTTAACATTTTTCGTCCCTGAACTACCGAAAGGCGCATATCGTCCCTAAACTATGCATTTTTCTCTTGGTTTTGGTCTCTTTCACTAACATCCGTTAAGTTTTTCTGTTAAGTCCAAATAAATGAGGGTAATATGGTCATTTTACTATTTATCTTTATTTTCTTGTTTTTCACAAAACCAATCAAAATATAAGGACCAGTTTTGTAATTATATTAAATACACACACATCTAATACATCATCATCACCTCCACAACCCGCCGGTCACCACCTCCTTCCGGTGAACCCGACGACGACCACCAGTTCCGGTGAACCTGACGGCCACTAGTCCTTCCGGTGAACCCTCACCATTTTTTCCGTCATCGCCACCCCACTGAACCACCACCATTTTTCTGGCGGTTCTTCTTCAACCCACCACCATCGTAACCACCAACTCCAGTAGCCTCTTTCGTTGATCTGGACCAAATTTCCGGCGATTGCTCCTCAACCCACTACCACCATTTTTTCGGCCGTTGTTCCTCAACCCACCAACACCATTCTTCCCGATCATCCCTGAGATACCCCCAAGTATAGTGGTCAAATACCCCCAAGTATAGTGGTCAAATACCCCCAAATTTCATATTAAGATTGTCCCTGAGATACCATTAGTGAAGAAGATGAAAGCCTGATGAAACCATTTGGAAGAGATGAAATTGATGAAGTGGAGAGGATGAAGTGAAGAAGATGAAAGTCGGACAACCCCTTCCGGCGACCTCCAAACAGGTACTTTGTTGAATTTTATGGGGGAGAGTTGGGTATACATGAGGAGATCAGATGGGATGACGATGGAGGTGGAGGGGGTTGACGGTGGCGCGTGAGGTGGATGATGGTGGCGTGTATGGTCTAGAGTTACTAGAGGATGTGGTCGAGAACTAGTGGGTAAGGCTGTAGGCGTGTGGGATGTGTGTGTATGGTGTGTGTATTATATATATATATATATATATATATATTTATATGTGTGTGTGTGTGTATATGTTATATATTTACAAAACAGATCCCTGTAGTTTAATGGGTTTAGTAGAAACAAGAAAGTAAAGAAAACTAGTAAAATGACTATATTACCCTCATTATATTGGGTTTAACGGAAAAAGTTAACGGGCGTTAGTGAGGGGGACCAAAACCAAAACGAAAATGCATACTTCAGGGACGATATGCACCTTTCGTTAGTTCAGGAACGAAAAATATTAAAATCCACATAGTTCAGGGACGAAAATTGAACTTTACTCCAAAAAAAAAATATTTGAACTTAGTCTTTATATAACTTATAAAAATATTTTTATAGCTATTATATATGACTTCAACCTTTTCTAATAACCTAATATATTATTTAAGGCATAACTCGGAAAAAGTCGCCAAAATCTATTTTTAGAGTTTGTATAAGGAAATGACATTTTTATTAGTTGACTTATCGGCTAAGTTTATCTCTACTTTTTGTTACCAAACATACAAAGTCTGGTCATCATTATTTATTGAAATAAAAAATAAAAGGATTCAATAAATAATTATATATTCTTTGTTTTGAAATAATTGGGATATTGATAGAGAGAGACAAGATCGAGAGAGAGAGAGAGAGAGAGAAAGGTGAGAGTAGGGGTGGCAATTCGCGGGTTGGTGGGTTGGCGGGTCATGGGTTCGTGGGTTGGAGGGTCAGAAACCTTAACCCTGACCCCACCCATTTAGCTAATCGTGTCGAGTTCTTCAACCTAGTTGTAATACCACTTTCATAAAGAATAAAATTTTCTTTTTGGAATAAAAATTCTGACTAAGAAAAATAGACATATAGACAGAGAGTTTATAAATGATCTTTTATTTCCAAAATAAATCAATAATTAAATAAATATCCTTAAAAGAAAATACTTGGTCATTCACTCGAACATGAATTAAAATCAGTTCCCAAAAGTATTAACCAAGAAAAATCCAATCGTGGAGTCAACACCGTCGGAATCGCGAGCACGGAATCACATCGGGGCCTTGCCCTTATCCTTAGCGGGAATAACACCTGAAAAGGGGTAACAACTAACGGGGTAAGCGAAAGCTTAGTGAGTTACTTATATATATATATACCTACTATATAGCATGCACATATACCACCAATCGTCAATCATCAATAATACCCATATTCGCATATTCATAACACAACGATAAATGACCCTCGCAGGGTCTAACATGTAACTCCCGTCAGTTTGGACACGGGTTGGCCCCCACAACTCACCAAGGACATGTGGTTCCCTTTTTCAAACAAACCATGCGCACACATACATTACCACATAACAAGTACATATATAAAAGTACTCACCTTATACGTGCAAAAGTCAGACACAAAACGCACTCTCGTTCACAACTTATCAACCCACAAATCTGAAATTTAGTCATAACTAATTATTAGCGAAAAAATAAAAGTACCCCGACAACTTTCAACTGTCGGGTACGCACTAAACAAGTCACAACATCCTACGTCCCCATCGCGACCCGGATCTAACAAATGGTCTAACGTTACACAACCAAATCGACCGAACCAAAGTGGGACTACAAGCGGGTCTTTTACGGCGTGACCGAGACCCGACTCGAACTCCTAGTCGGCTGCTGGACAGCCACCGTATGACCGCCGGTGTCCACAATCGGTGCAGCCGACCACCGCCGCACTACAACCGACGAACGGCAGCCGGCGCGCTCCGCCAGCGGCCTAACCGCAAGGAACAACAACACCACCACCACCGTCCAGCAGTCGACGCCACCAAGGCAGCAGCCGACGCCGGCGGTTTCGCGACGTAGCACAGCCACGTGGCTCAAGGCCGTGTGTCAATCGCCTAGCCACCACCGGCCGCCGTGTTGGCAGCCGGACCGCCGACCGCGAACCTCGACGCCGCCTCTGGTCAAAACCGAAGCTTATGCGACCTCCCTTGCTAACCCGCCGGCGAACGTTGCAACCACCAAGGCAGCCGCCGTCGCCGGTCGCCACTACACAATGCAGCAGCAGCGGTCGTTGTCGTCGGCCAAGGCCGGCGACCACCGTGCGCCACCCACATCAATCGTCGCCACCATTCTGATAACAAGGAGAAAACAAAACGAGAGTGTTGACACTATACCTTACAAGCACACAACGTAACCGAACGTTTTTCCGGCGGCCTCCCTTCTCTCCGGCGACACTCTCACGTTTTCGTCCACCTTCCTAATTCTCACCGTTCTCTCTCTTCTCACGTCTCTCTCTCTCTCTCTGACTTTTTCCACACAAGAAAACAAAGTTTGATAAAAAGGGGTTGTTGACCTAACCCTCTTAAATATACCCAATAGGAATTATCTCAACCTTATCTCCAAATTTTGATTTTAAAGAGTCAGATATCCTTCTCCTAAATTAGCTCCAACTTAACAACTTGATTTAATTAGATAATAGATAAAATCTTTAATTAAAATTGATTATATAAAAATAAAAATAAAAGGGGTGTTACAACTCTCCCCCACTTACCAGGATTTCGTCCCCGAAATCAATCCAAGAAGAGTTCCGGGTACTTCTCTCTCATTTCAGCTTCCGGTTCCCAGGTCCACTCGGAACCCTTCCGATGCTGCCACTGAACTTTCACGATCCAAATCTCTTTGTTACGCAGCTGTTTCACCTTCCGCTCTAACACTGCAACCGGTTTCTCAGCGTAATTCAGGCTCTCGTCAACCTGAATGTCATCTAGAGGCACATGCGCGGATTCATCCGCCAAACACTTACGCAACTAAGACACGTGGAACGTGTCATGAATCTGCCCGAGTACCTCCGGTAACTCTAATCGGTAGGCCACCCTCCCAACTCGCGCTAAGACCGTAAGTCCGATATAACGGGGCCCAAGCTTGCCCCTCTTGCGGAAACGAATCACCCCCTTCCAAGGTGAGACCTTCAACAAGACACGGTCACCCACCTGGAACTCCAGATCCGATCTCCGCTTATCCGCGTAGCTTTTCTGTCTACTCTGCGCTGTCCGCAAGCGCTCTCTAATTCTCTGGATGTGCTCCGTGGTCTGCTGTACCACCTCCGTGCTCCCGAGAACACGCTGGCCAACCTCACCCCAGCAGATTGGGGTCCGACACCTCCGCCCGTACAGCATCTCATACGGAGGCATTCCGATACTCGAGTGGTAGCTGTTGTTATACGAGAACTCTGCCAAGGGCAGATACATATCCCAACTACCTCCGAAATCAACTACACAGGCCCGAAGCATATCCTCAAGCGTCTGAATCGTACGCTCACTCTGTCCGTCTGTCTGCGGATGGTAAGCCGTACTGAAGTGTAACCTGGTACCCATATCTACATGAAACCGCTCCCAAAATCTCGAGGTGAAACGGGTGTCCCGATCTGAGATGATCGATACCGGTACCCCATGCCTCCTTACCACCTCCTTCACGTACAGTTCCGCCAACTGCTCAGACGTAAAGCTTTCCCGAATAGCTAAGAAGTGAGCACTCTTAGTCAAACGATCTACTATCACCCAAATCGCGTCAAATTTCCGTGGCGTCTTTGGTAGTTTAGTGATCAGGTCCATGGTGATATTCTCCCATTTCCACTCAGGGATCTCTAACGGCTGCATCTTACCATGCGGTTGCTGATGCTCTACCTTGACCTTCAGACAGGTCAAACAAGACTCTACATAGCGGGCAACCTCCCGCTTCATCCCCGGCCACCAATAGTCAGCTCTCAGATCCCTGTACATCTTCGTAGCCCCGGGGTGAATAGAAAACCTAGACTTGTGTGCTTCCTCTAACAGTGTCTGACGAGCACCACCTGCACGAGGAACCCACACCCGCCCATGCCTGGTTAAGAGTCCCCTACTATCCCGAACCATCAAAGGTAGCTGACCTCTAACTCGCTCCTGATTCTGGTTCTCCTCCATGCCAGCCTCCTCTTGAGCTCGCCGAACCAAATCTAGAAAAGACGTGGTCACGGCCATCCGCAGGTGAGCCGTCTGGAAAGATAACTTGGGCGCCTTACGACTAAGCGCATCCGCTTCCACGTTTGCCTTGCCCGGGTGATAAAGAATCTCACAATCGTAATCCTTTACCACATCGAGCCATCGACGCTGCCGCATATTCAGATTCGGCTGGTCCAAGAAATACCTCAAGCTGCGGTGGTTAGTATAGATGGTGCACTTCACCCCGTACAGGTAGTGCCTCCAAATCTTCAGTGCGAAAACCACCACCGCCAGCTCAAGGTCGTGCGTGGGATAGTTAGCCTCATGAGGCTTCAACTGCCTCGACGCATAGGCTATGACTCGTCCCCGCTGCATCAGAACACACCCCAAGCCAAGGTGTGATGCATCACAGTACACGGTCATGTCCTCAACGCCCTCGGGAAGCGTCAAGACCGGTGCCTCGCACAACTTCCGCTTCAAGGTTTCAAACGCTTCATCTTGCTCCGCGCCCCAAACATACGGTTCGCTCTTCTTGGTCAGCCTCGTCAACGGTACCGCAATTCGAGAAAAACCCTCGATAAAACGTCTGTAATAACCGGCCAAGCCCAGGAAACTCCGTATCTCAGAAGGAGTCTTTGGGACCTCCAAACTCATCACTGCCTCGATCTTAGAAGGGTCCACCTTGATGCCTTCCCAGTTAACAAGATGCCCCAGGAACTGGACTTCTTGTAACCAGAAAGCACACTTCGAGAACTTCGCGTAAAGCCGCTCTCTCCGTAACACTTCAAGCACTTCTCGCAGATGCGTCACGTGCTCCTCCTTCGTCTTCGAATAGATCAGGATATCGTCAATAAAGACAATTACTGACTTATCAAGCATCGGTCGACAGACTCGATTCATCAGATCCATAAAAGCTGCAGGAGCGTTGGTGAGACCGAAGGGCATCACCAAAAACTCAAAATGCCCGTATCGGGTTCTGAAAGCGGTCTTGGAAACGTCCGCCTCCTTCACCTTAAGCTGGTGATACCCCGAACGAAGATCAATCTTCGAGAACCAAGCCGCCCCCTGAAGCTGATCAAAAAGGTCATCAATCCTAGGTAGAGGATACCTATTCTTGATGGTCACCTTATTGAGTTCTCAATAATCGATACACATCTGGAGACTCCCGTCCTTCTTCTTCACGAACAGGATCGGGGCACCCCACGGCGAACTACTGGGACGGATGAACCCCTTCGCTGAGAGCTCTTGCAATTGATTAGATAATTCCTGCAGTTCGGGTGGCGCTAACCGGTAAGGAGTACGCGCAACCGGTGCAGCCCCGGGTACCAGGTCGATGCCGAACTCTACCTCACGCTCCGGTGGAATGCTCGGTAGATCCTCCGGAAAAACATCTGGATACTCACTCACCACCGGTACATCTGCAATCGACAGCTTCTTCTCTTCCGCCGAATTAGTCATTGCGTACGCCAAGTAGCCCGCACACCCGTGCCGAAGATACCTTCCTGCTTTCGCAACCGAGCAAAACGCCAGATGCTTCTTTCTCCCCTCACCGTACACGATGAGCTCTCCCCCACTTGGGTTCTGGATGCGAACCAGCTGCTCCGCGATGTCTAGAATGCCATGGTTTCGGAACATCCAGTCCACTCCCACTATCACATCTACCCCGTTCATGGAAGTAGGTATCAAATTGATACTGAAGGACACCCCATGAATCACTATGGTGCAGTCCCGGAAAACGTCCTCGCAAATCCGCACCTCCTCTGCTGCTCTGATACCAAGTTGTAATACCACTTTCATAAAGAATAAAATTTTCTTTTTGGAATAAAAATTCTGACTAAGAAAAATAGACATATAGACAGAGAGTTTATAAATGATCTTTTATTTCCGAAATAAATCAATAATTAAATAAATATCCTTAAAAGAAAATACTTAGTCATTCACTCGAACATGAATTAAAATCAGTTCCCAAAAGTATTAACCAAGAAAAATCCAATCGTGGAGTCAACACCGTCGGAATCGCGAGCACGGAATCACATCGGGGCCTTGCCCTGATCCTTAGCCGGAATAACACCTGAAAAGGGGTAACAACTAACGGGGTAAGCGAAAGCTTAGTGAGTTACTTATATATATATACCTACTATATAGCATGCACATATACCACCAATCGTCAATCATCAATAATACCCATATTCGCATATTCATAACACAACGATAAATGACCCTCGCAGGGTCTAACATGTAACTCCCGTCAGTTTGAACACGGGTTGGCCCCCACAACTCACCAAGGGCATGTGGAATCCCTTTCGCCCGTCAGTTTGGACACGGGTTGGCCCCCACAACTCACCAAGGGCATGGGGTTCCCTTTTTCAAACAAACCGTGCGCACACATACATTACCACATAACAAATACATATATAAATGTACTCACCTTATACGTGCAAAAGTCAGACACAAAACGCACTCTCGTTCACAACTTATCAACCCACAAATCTGAAATTTAGTCATAACTAATTATTAGCGAAAAAATAAAAGTACCCCGACAACTTACAACTGTCGGGTACGCACTAAACAAGTCACAATATCCTACGTCCCCATCGCGACCCGGATCTAACAAATGGTCTAACGCTACACAACCAAATCGACCGAACCAAAGTGGGACTACAAGCGGGTCTTTTACGGCGTGACCGAGACCCGACTCGAACTCCTAGTCGGCTGCTGGACAGCCACCGTATGACCGCCGGTGTCCACAACCGGTGCAGCCGACCACCGCCGCACTACAACCGGCGAACGGCAGCCGGCGCGCTCCGCCAGCGGCCTAACCGCAAGGAACAACAACACCACCACCACCGTCCAGTAGTCGACGCCACCAAGGCAGCAGCCGACGCCGGCGGTTTCGCGACGTAGCACAGCCACGTGGCTCAAGGCCGTGTGTCAATCGCCTAGCCACCACCGGCCTCCGTGTTGGCAGCCGGGCCGCCGACCACGAACCTCGACGCCGCCTCCGGTCAAAGCCGAAGCTTATGCGACCTCCCTTGCTAACCCGCCGACGAACGTTGCAACCACCAAGGCAGCCGCCGTCGCCGGTCGCCACTACACAATGCAGCAGCAGCGGTCGTTGTCGTCGGCCAAGGCCGGCGACCACCGTGCGCCACCCACATCAATCGTCGCCACCATTCTGATAACAAGGAGAAAACAAAACGAGAGTGTTGACACTATACCTTACAAGCGCACAACGTAACCGAACGTTTTTTCGGCGGCCTCCCTTCTCTCCGGCGACACTCTCACGTTTTCGTCCACCCTCCTAATTCTCACCGTTCTCTCTCTTCTCACATCTCTCTCTCTCTCTCTCTGACTTTTTCCACACAAGAAAATAAAGTTTGATAAAAAGGGGTTGTTGACCTAACCCTCTTAAATATACCCAATAGGAATTATCTCAACCTTATCTCTAAATTTTGATTTTAAAGAGTCAGATATCCTTCTCCTAAATTAGCTCCAACTTAACAACTTGATTTAATTAGATAATAGATAAAATCTTTAATTAAAATTGATTATATAAAAATAAAAATAAAAATAAAAGGGGTGTTACACTTACCCGTGAAGGGTCGTGTCGTGGGTCGTGTCACGGGTTGTCGGGTCAGTGGCGGGTTGGTGGGTCATAAACGGGTTGATGGGTCATAAATGAGTTGACGGGTCATAAACGGGTTGACAGGTCAAAGTTCATGCTTCATACAATTCAAATAAAAACAAAGTCTCAATACAATTAAGTGCAAAAGCAACCAAATATAACCAAGTTCAAAAGCAACCAAGTGAGAGTAGTCTGGAATATGGTGAAGGCGTGAAGTGGCTGGAAGTTGGAACTATGGTTATTAGGATTAGTGGAATTGATTATTTAGCTTTAATTTTTATTATATAACAAAAAATATATATATAAAATAATTAATTTAAATATAAACGGGTTCGCGGGTCAACCCACTAACCCGGCGGGTCAACCCTTGAAATTTGATGGGTTGGCGGGTTGACAAGTTGGCGGGTTGGCGTGTCAAAAACCTCAACCCAAACCCTTTTATTTTCGTGTCGTGTCATGCCGGGTTGGTAGGTCGTGTCAGAAATTGCCAGCCCTAGGTGTGAGTCAAAAAACTTATATATCTTATTCAATAGAGGATACATATTTATAGTTACACATTATTTGGTCTCTAAAAAATATAATATAATATATGATACATATTTTTACCAATAATAAAAAAGATTGACATTCATTCCATTTATATAATATTTCATAAAATTCTTACATTACTAACTGAGAAAGACCTAAAACTATTTCTTTAGATATATATGATTCAAAATTGTCATAATTAAATAGTCAGGTTCTTAATTAATTAAAAATTGTTCTTATAAGAAAATTCGTCTTATTTTTAAACAAACATCTACCATGAAAATAACATAACTTTGACATTACATAATTATTATAACTTTTACTTTAATAAATATATCCTTGATAATAGAATGGTAATTTTTCTTCATCTTATTATTATTATTTTTTTAATGAAAATCTAGGCAAATAAATAAAACAGGAAAAAGGCGAAACGCCTACAAAGGTTCAAAACAAACTACAAACAGAACCAACCAAATACAAAACCCAAAAGACCAAAAGACTAATAGCCAAATAAAAGACACACAAACGCAACAAAACAACCACAAACCCATCAAACACCACCCAACCAACAACAACGACCAAGAAAACCAATTAAGTCCTATCCACAGTATTCTTTATCATCTTTCGCCATGCCATTCGTTGAAGGACCACATCGCGAATTTTCTTGATTAACACCAAAAGAGGCCGACTGGCATCTCGAAAAAGCCTCCAATTCCGCTCCTGCCAAATGAAGTAGATCGTAGCAATCAAGGAGAGCCTGAGTAGTTTCCTACGCTTGACTCCCACACTAGAAATAAAATCAAGAATACCATACCAATCATCCGAGGACACATCCATAGTCGCCTCCGCTTTGATTCCATACCAAACTACAATCGAATAAGAACATTGGAAGAACAAGTGGTACTGAGAATCCATGCATTGTGTACAAAGCAGACACTTTGGATCTGGCGGCTCATGTTTCCAAGCAAAAATCTTATGTTGGGTTGGCAACCTCTCATGGCAAGCAAGCCGCATGCAAAACGCATGCTTCGGAATATGAGACGGAAACCAAACATTATTCCACCATGCAACATCAGTGCGTCTACCCTCAATGGATCGAACACAATCACGAACAGATAACGGAATAATCTGCCCATCATTACTAATCCAATTAGTGACATCCCTCCTACCATGCTGACTAGTAGGCACTTTACATGTTTGAAACTGTGTGTCTCTACTAACCCAAGCTATTGGCCAGTTCCCATGCAATCGGTTTATCACATCTATCACCTTAGAGGTAAGATAGAATCCTTCCTACGTAAACAATCGATAAGAAATAGTTGAAGCTAATTGTCCAAACGGTAGCCAAGCATCATTCCATGCACATTTGTCAAGCTTCCATTCCTAATAATGATCCTTACAAACTGTCGGACATTCTCATGAAGTGCCAGGATACGCTAAAAGACCCTTGGCCAAGATGAATGAGCACGAATTGTCCACAGTGATTGGTTTTGCATCCGATGCATATATACCCATCTAACCCAAAATGAATCCACACGCACAAGAATGTTCCATAAGTGTGTAGCAACCATTATCCAATTCCACGTGGCAAGCCAATGAAGCCGAAGACCCCCATGTATCACTGCTTACAAACCATCTCCAAAGCTAACTGCATTTTCCTTTAGCACTTTCCCCTTGTGTCCAAAGGAAATTGCGAAACATAGCTTCAAGGTCATGAATCACACCAGTCGCAACGAAGAAAACCCCCATCCAGTAGAGTTGCATAGATTGGAGAACCGATATGATAAGTTATCGTCTACCTACAAAAGATAGGTATTTACCTTTCCAATTGTGAATTCGATTTCTCACCTTAGAGATCAGCGGTTGAAAATCAGTATTAGATATCCTAATATGTGATAGAGGAACACCCAAGTATTGGTAGGGAAGACCCTTTCGCGAAAACCCAAGTACTCTCTAATAACCACTTTTGTATTAGCATCCACCCCGCCAAAGAATATACCGCTCTTCTCCAAATTGGGTGCAAGTCCAAACTTCACTCGAAATATGTGCAAGGCCCGTTTGAGAACCACCACTAAGCCTACATCCCCCTTGTAAACACAAACAAGTCATCCGCAAAGCACAGGTGGGTGAGATCCAGCTCCTGACAACCCTCATGATATCCAAGTTCACTAGATTCCATCATATACTTACGAAATATCCTTGAAAAACCGTCCATGACTATGGTAAAGAGATAAGGGGATAAAGGGTCCCCTTGTCTAATACCCTTTTTCCCATGAAACCCTTTCGGTTGGCCATTTATAACAATAGAGTACGAGGGGTGCATTATCAGTTCTTCTACCCATCTAACAAGGGTCGGGTGAAAACTCATGGCATTCATCATATTGATCATGTATTCCCAAGAGACCATATCATATGCCTTCTTTTATATCGATTTTGAAGGCACACCGTGGTATACCACGGCTTCTTTGGTATCTGACAACAAGTTCATGTGCCATCAATATGTTATCCACTATCCTCCTCCCCGAAATGAAAGCCGGTTGGCAAGGGCTAATCAAGGATGCCAATGAGTCCTTCATTAGGTTAACAATCACCTTTGTAATGCATTTGTAAATGACATTACAACAAGAGATCGACCGGTACTTAGTTACTCGCATGGCATTAGGGGACCTCGAGATAAGAGCAAAAAGTGTATGGTTAAGTTCCCTAGCAAGATGGCTTGTGTAAAAAAAAGTTATCCACAACAATAAGGAAATCCTTACCAATAACATGCCAAGCCACCTTATAAAACTTTGACGGAAAACCATCAGATCCCGACGCCTTATTGTTACCAATTCCAAAAAGAGTTATCTTGATCTCACCGTCAGAAATTGGCCGAGAATCATGTATAGGCTGTCCGACAAAGTCAGCCATGCGCTCACCGAAAAATCCTTTATAGATGGTTGTACCTCCGGGTCCAGTTCTCCTTAAATAGACCGAAAATATGTCACAAACGCATCCACAACCTCATCATCTTGTCGAAAGTTACCTTGAACATCATACGTGGATCGAATGAAACCCTGCCCCTTCCGTTCTTTAAGCACCTGGTGGAAGTACCGCGTGTTGTTATCACCCTCATTAAACCATTTAACTTCGGCCCGTTGGCTAAGCATAAGAAGTTGGTCTCGCCGGGATTGTTTAAAAGCTAAAATGAGATGCGCCATATCGTAGTAAAATAAGATTTCTTTTTGAACCACAGATTACACACATTCAACTAATTTACTCTTAAAATATACTTCTAGATCTACACCACTATCAACAACAAGACTCAAACCCACAAATACGAGAAAGGAGACACCTTATAAACACTCTAAATATTACTGGACTACAAGCCATTTAACTAGTAAAATAAGAAACTAGATCTTTGTCTATAAAAATCCACATTTATTTTTGAAAAACCTGCAATAAAAGTACAAACATTTATTTAAAACAAAAAAGATAATTAATATAGTTTATTTATATTTATAACTATACTATTAATAAAAATCCTTAAGTTTTTTAAAAATCTTGTATAAGTTTTAAAGCACGATGTGTAACCCCTCTACACCAATCTATGCCAATCTCTCTTTAACCCTCTTACCATTTTTCTTTCTAATTTATAAGTTACAGTTAATGTCATTATAATTGGTTATTGAATTTACCTTTTAATCTAATTTTTTTTTATTTTATATTTTTACCTTATTAACATAAATAGTTCTATATAAATTAAAATTTGTTTTATATTTCTTATGCCTTAATTTTCTATTTTATATATTTATCATATTAAAAATACAAGATCATGAATTAACTAAAATATATTTCTTTTTTTGTTACAAATTATTTTACTATACTTCTATTGTCAATATTTTCAAAATAAGTTATTATTAAATATCTTTGAATTAAATAATATTGTAGAATACCACAAAGATGTATGAATCTATACTATATCATTGAATATCTTAAATAGTTATATATTATAAAAGTCTATTCTTATAACATAATTTGACAAATCTAAATAAATGTACACATTATATTTCTATAGGTAGTCACCAAACCAAACCAAATTATCCCCGACTTTTTTAAAGTGTTTTAAAAAAATACTAAACTTGGGTCACAAGTGATATTCTCATTGTTGGATTACAAGATCTTCATGTACAAGAGTTGTCATTAGAACTCGAGTCACAACTACGCCAATGGAGTGCATCCATGTAATGTTTGGAAAAAAATAAGTTCATAAAGATACATGATGTTGTCTCCTTTAGATTTTTTAACGGTTTTGAATTGCTTAATTTTTGTCATACAGAACTTTGTGATTGTTACTTGGATTTTATTAAAATCAAACAGATAAACGGAATAAACAAAATTCTAGCATCCAGAACTTTTTCAATTTGTTCAAGTAATTGACTATATTGATCTTGGATATTATACATCTTATACGCGATTTAAAACAAATAAACCCATAAAATTGGCACGAAAATCGAACATGAAGTTAAATTATTCTTTCAAGTTCTCGTCTTTAAATTTGAGATAATTTTAACCAGATCATTCACATATACCAGTAGTTTCTAATAGTAGCGTGGCTCTTATTTTTTAATAGGTGCTGAAATCTGTAGTCCGATTTCAATTCTTATAGATCTTGTGTTTTGTTAATTGATAAACATCTGACCATGAATATCTGCTTATTTTATCCCTAAAACTTCAGCGTAAACACATCAATTGAAGTGAGCATCAATGATTAATGGACGCAACAAAAAAATGACAAAAGAAGGACGTTGGCAGATTTGCTAGATTGCGGATTTTGTGATCATATCCTATACCACCAGAATCTCAAGTTTAGCAATAAAAATTGTCTTGGAAAACCAACATACCGATCTACAATCTTCGTGTTTTTCATTTTTGTAAATTTAGAGGGTGTATCTAGACTAAACCAATGTTCAAATGAAAAAAAAAATTATGCTAAATAGAAATAAAAAATAACTATAGTTAGATTATTACTTATGCTGTATTTGGCAAAAATAAGTTAGCTTATAAGGTAGGCAATGTTTGGTGAACCCTAAGTAGCTTATAAGTTAGCTTATTTTTTGTATACATGTTTGGACGAACAAAAATTAGTTTATAAGTTAGTTTTTTGATAAGATACTTGGAGGTAGCTTTTTTGAAGCCTCTTATAGTTTTTTTTTCCAATTATACCCTTATTAACATTAATTATTATATATCAATATACTTTCTTTGGTCATTTTACATACCCCGTAAGCTAGTTTTTGCTAAACATAATTTGTCATAGGTAGGTTATTAGCTACTAGTTAGCTTTCAGCTATCAACAACCAAACATTAGTATTTGTTTTGATGAACCATTAACTAACTTATTGAAACATTGTTTGAAAAAATATTTTAGAGGGTTTTTTTCAATTACATTGTTATTAACATTAAATATTATATCCAATATATATTTTTTCGTCATTTTAGATACTTATAAACTAATTTTTATGCAATATAATTTATTTACAAGGCTCGTAACATAGTTTGCAATGAAAACCTTAATTTATCAGAAAAAGATTAAAAAAAGAAAAGAAAAGATAATGATGAAATTTATGGAACATTAATGAATGAAAAAGCCTCTCTCGTGTTTAGTTTTCTCTCTCTTCCCACTAAACGTCTCTCCAACTTTCCTTTTTATTTTTTATTTTTTTTCATATTTATTTATTTATGGCAGCTTTCTCTCTTCACCTGGAAGATTGATTTTTATTTCCAGAAGAATAACTACTTTCCGATATCAAAGTGTCAGAAGAACAACAATATATACATACACCTATACATACATATACATCTCTCTCTCTCTCTCTCTCTCTCTCTCTCTTACTGAGAGACGCTTTCAAGATTCTGTTCAGTTTTTTTGATTGTAAGAGGACTAGACGATCTCGTATAAACCACGCTCATTCTCATCATCATATATGCCTCATTACATACATACACACATAGATAGATAGATAGATACACATATCTATATCTTATATATTTAGAAAGAGAGATATATATAGAGAGAGAGATGGAGGGTAATAATGTGGATATAGAAAGCGAAGCAGATAGGAATGGATCAGGGATGATAAGAGAGCCACTGCTTTCCAAAAACAGGATCAATACGTCGTCGCAGATTGCTATTGTTGGTTCCAATGTTTGTCCAATCGAATCTCTTGATTACGAGTAATTAATCTCTTTTAATTCTCTCCATTTATTTATTTATATACTCATTCCATTTTCGATCTATTTTTCTCTTCTTTCTTAAAATGCCTTCAGTTGCATAGATGAAAAATCAATGACACCAAAAAAGATGGAAAATTTGTTTTCATTTAGATTTTTGCACTTTTTAACTCACACAAATCTAACAACTCAAGTGACACTTTTGGTAAAAGTGGTACATGCCTTGTGTGATTTATGTGCTCTGTTAGGAGACAATCTCTAAATCACTAAAAGGTAAATCTTGTTTGATCCAAAAAAAGTTCTATTTTGGGTTTTCTTTCTTAGACCAATTCCAACCATACTACAAAATTAGTTCGCACAAAGAAGTTTTTGCGGGTCAAAAAACACCTTAGAAGAAGAAAACACCAAATATGGTGTTATATGGTTCGCACAACAAACAACTCTATCCCACCAAGAATCATTTTTTCTTTATTTTAAAATTTTAGTTATTTTATTAGTTTTAATGTTTTTGGTGTGTGTGTGTGTTTTGTTTTTTTGGTGTTTTGGGTTAGAGTTGCTCTTGACGATTACTAAACAAACCATATTTTATTTTGCATTGTATCATAAGAACCTTTTAATCATTGCTAACCACTGAATCCTCCAACACCAACCATTTAACAACTACCAAACAACCCCTACTTATTAAGTTAACAGCCAGATAAATCCTCGTAACTAAAACCTTTTACCAGTTGAGCTACCTGGAGGTTTTTGCAAAAATAGCTTTTTTTACCTTCAAGTGGGACATATTAGATTTGTTTGGTTTGTTAACACAGTTGATTCAACTCTTTTGAGATTTGCAAATAGAAAACTAGTACAACTTTCAAGTCCCACCATGAGAGAGTGAAGTAATCTAGTTTTTGGTTTCTAGTAGGAATTCAACCTTACTATATATGGCACTCGTTCGATGTTTATTTCGTTTCTAGTAAATGCATATCAACGGTACATTCTATGATTATTTTTTATTTTTTGCAGGATCATCGAAAACGATCTTTTTAAGCAGGATTGGCGGTCGAGGAAGAAGGTGCAAATATTTCAATATGTTGTCTTAAAATGGACACTAGCACTTCTTATAGGATTAGCTACAGGCCTTGTGGGCTTTCTCAACAATCTTGGAGTGGAGAACATTGCTGGTTTCAAGTTTCTTCTAACCAGCAAGCTTATGCTTAACCATAAGTAAGCCTAAATAAGTTTTCTGAAGTTAGCTGTTGGCTGATAAACTAGTCATGTTTGGTAAAAACCAGATGATGAATGAAAGATTGTTGTTTTGAGTGCAGATATTATCAGGCATTTGTTGCATTTGCTGGTTGTAATATGGTTCTTGCAACTTGCGCTGCAGTTCTTTGCGCTTATATAGCCCCTGCAGCCGCCGGATCTGGTATACCTGAAGTTAAAGCTTATCTCAATGGAATAGATGCACATTCTATTCTGGCTCCAAGTACGCTCTTCGTAAAGGTTTGTGTGTGTGATGCCAATAAAATCAACATAGCTGACAGCCACCAGTGGTGCCTTTCCTGTCTAATTTTCGTTCAGTAAAATATGACATCCGAATATTTGATTAGCTCAAAACTAGAATCTTTAGCATACAATAGGTGTGTGTGTGTGTCTGTTGCCAATAAAATCAACATAGCTTACAACTGCCAATGGTGATTTTCTTCCGTTATGTAAATTTGGCATCTGAATAGTTGATTAGCTCAAAACTAGAATCTTTTGGATACCATAGTTGTTATTTGTCTAGTCTTGGATTTCTAACGTTGTGGTGATGGAAATTGAATAGATATTTGGATCGGTTTTTGGTGTTGCGGCTGGATTTGTTGTGGGAAAAGAAGGACCGATGGTGCACACGGGGGCTTGCATTGCCAATTTATTTGGGCAGGGTGGCTCACGAAAGTACCATTTGACGTGGAAATGGCTCAGATATTTTAAGAACGATAGGGACCGAAGGGACCTAATCACCTGTGGAGCTGCGGCTGGGGTTGCAGCCGCTTTCCGGGCCCCGGTTGGTGGAGTCCTCTTTGCCCTTGAAGAAGCCGCCTCATGGTCTCTTTATTCCTTCCTACAAAAATAATGCTATTAATATAAGCTAACAATGCTGCTTTTTGAAAAAGCCCTGTTTGGTTACCCACAAGCGGGCTTTTTGTCCACTATTTTCCTTTCATATATTTTCCTGATGAAAAATGATTCAAAAAAGATTCAACGTGTGTTGTAGGTGGCGGAGTGCTCTTTTGTGGAGAACGTTTTTCACCACGGCAGTAGTAGCCGTGGTGTTGAGATCGCTTATAGAGTTTTGTAGAAGCGGAAAGTGTGGACTATTCGGAGAAGGGGGTCTCATCATGTTTGATATCAATAGTTCGATACCCGATTACAACATGGTCGATCTTTTGGCCGTTATGTTGCTTGGAGCCGTTGGAGGGATCCTTGGAAGTTTATATAATTATCTCGTCGATAAGGTCTTGCGTACTTATAGCATTGTTAATGAGTAAGCCCTTCTTGCTTGTCATAATTTTTTTATTTAATAGCCGATAAACTAGTTGTTAAATTGAGAGCATCTACATGGGACTTGCAAGTGAGGTGGCATGCCAAATTGCAAGTATTTGCATGACTCTCGACTATTCCAAGAGCTATCATTTATGTGGATCCCATTTACTTGTTTATTTATATAAAACCTATTTTTATATAAATAGTATATTTTATAATTATTAATTTAACATAATTTTATAATTAAAATAATTATTAATATTTTAATTAAATTTAGTTCATTTATATATTATTTATATTATAGTTAATCAATTATTTATATTATAAATAAATCATATTTAGTATTTTTATAATATTATAAATTACTAAAATATATAGTTATAAATTATAAATTAGTTGGAGGACCATTTTAGAAAGGAGTGTGACATTGCATTGATGTGGAGGTTTATTGAAAGCTGATGCGACGCTTTAGAAATACGAGTGGCATTGCATTGATGCTGATGGTCTGAGATGCTAATTGTTAGCTGATAAACTAGTCATGTTTGTTATATGTGCAGGAAAGGTCCGGTTTTTCGGGTGTTTTTGGTCGTTATCATTTCACTCTTGACATCGTGTTGTGCTTATGGTGTTCCGTGGTTCACCACGTGCGTCCCGTGCCCGATTGGGTTGAAGGTCGATTGCCCGACGGTCGGCCGTTCCGGGACTTACAAAAACTTCCAGTGCCCACCCGGTCACTATAACGATCTCGCTTCCCTTCTACTCAACACCAACGATGATGCCATCCGGAGCTTATTCAGTTCTCTTAACGCAAACGAATTCCGTATCTCTACGCTTCTCATGTTCTTCACGGCCATGTACATCCTCGGCATCATCACATACGGCATCGCGATTCCATCCGGCCTCTTCATTCCGGTCATTCTCGCCGGGGCATCCTACGGCCGGTTCGTCGGAAAACTCCTCTTTTCGGTCTCGAATCTTGATGTCGGCCTTTTCGCTCTGCTCGGTGCCGCCTCGTTTCTTGGCGGCACAATGAGGATGACCGTGTCGTTATGCGTTATTCTTCTCGAACTCACCAACAATCTCTTGATGCTTCCGTTGATGATGCTCGTTCTCCTGATCTCCAAATCGGTGGCTGATAATTTCAACAAGGGGGTTTACGATCAGATCGTACGTATGAAAGGGTTGCCGTTTCTGGAAGCCCATGCCGAACCGTACATGCGGCATTTGGTAACGGGTGATGTTGTTTCAGGGCCGTTGATAACGTTTTCGGGCGTCGAAAAAGTCGGTAACATCGTTCATTCTTTGAGGTTAACGTCACATAACGGGTTTCCGGTGATTGACGAGCCGCCGTTCTTGGAGGCACCGGAGCTTTGCGGGGTCGTTTTGAGGTCTCATTTGATCGTTCTGCTTAAAGGGAAGATGTTCACACAGGATAAGCGTTTGACCGGGACCCAAATGTTGCAGAGGTTTCACGCGGTTGATTTCGCGAAAGCGGGATTAGGGAAGGGGCCGAAGGTGGAAGATTTGGATATTAAGCCCGAAGAGATGGATTTGTATGTTGATCTTCATCCGATTACTAATACATCGCCGTATACCGTTTTGGAGACGATGTCGTTGGCCAAAGCGGCGGTCGCTTTTAGGGAGCTCGGACTTCGGCACTTATGTGTCGTGCCAAAGACACCAGCGGTAAGATCGTACATTTCGGTTGATTTAGATCCCTGTTGCTAACATCTTATACAGAGTAGGATCTTGGAGGGTAAGATGTATGCAAATTTTATTTCTGAAAGGTTTTTTTGTAAAGCCCCCAGCTTCAAAGAAATTTAGAAAGCAAAAAAAGTCTTGATAATGCATGGAATGCATGATCATATATATTCATAATGAATAGTAATTTTTCCAAAATCTTAGGGTCCGTTTGGTTGTTGAAAACTGTTTCTTTTTCCTAAAAAATGTTTTCAAAATATGGAGTTGAGTTTTCGTTTTTTGTTTTCAATAAAGATTTTAGAAAATGCATTTGGTTGAAATTATAGAATTTTCATTTTTCATTTTAGAAAATTAGAAAACGGCTTAAATTTTTTTTGAAAAACTACTAAAATCAATTTTCTAATTTACAATAGAACTTACAAAACAGAAAGTTTTCATTTTCTTGAAAAACTTTTGAAAATTGAAGAAACCAAACTCGGTTTCTAAATTTTCATTTTCCTTGGAAAGTTGGAAAATTTTCCACAACCAAAAGTACCCTTAATTTTCACGCTAGGGGTCTTCAGAGAAGCAACATTTTCTCTCTATGGACTAGAGGTAAAGTCCGCATTAAAAATGCAGAAATCCCGGGGTTTTTTTTGCCAATCGGGCCTTTTCAGGCTGGACTTTAATTGGGCCTTGGAAAAAAGTTATCATAGTTCGACCTTTTCTGTGTGCATATCAAGTATGCATACATCCTACCTTCCCCCTACCTACTCTGTGTGTGGTACATTTGGTTTGTTTGCTTTGATTTATTCTTGATTAAAGTGGTCTATATTTATGGGAATGATGCTCGGTTTTTCATTTTTCTTTTTTCACAGAGACCACCGGTTGTTGGTATCTTGACGCGGCATGACTTCATGCCAGAACACATTTTGGGACTGTACCCGGGCCTCGACCCAGATCAATAGAGCGAGTACGCCATGACAACCATAGAACGTCCACGGTAAAATGATATCATTTGCTTGAGCCATGAATGATGCATAAATTCTTGGGGTTCGTTATATTTGATTTAACCGACCTGCTATAGAGTTCATTTATCGATTGTGAAATGCAATCAACGTACATGGGTTTTCTTTGTTTAGTTTCAACGTTCTTACAGTAAAAATGTTAATAATTATAGAACAGAAAGAATGAAAGGAGTATCTAAGCATCTTGTCGTAGCTAATGGAAATTAGGGATGAGCTCAGTCCGAATCCCGGACTGAAACCGGTATGGACCGAAAAGTTTAAAATGTTTTTCATAGGACCGAATACCGAACCGTATACACCGGTTCGGTACCAATTCGGTTTCCGGTACGGTTCCACGAATTTCGGTTCTAGTACCGGTAGGGACCGACTTTTGGAAAGAGTTACGGAATGTTATGTCCTTTTTGCAAACATGGCTCTGATTCAGAGGTATAAAATCGTCAAATGACTTAAAATTTGGTTCAACTCTGTTTTGAGCTATTTATTTATTGTATGTTTGATGATTATTTTTATATTTTTTCTTCTTGTTTTGAACTCAAACTAAATAGAATACTCTTTAGGGGTGTAATGGTCTTTTTACCTTATTATCACTTAATATAAAATATTTAGATAAACAACAATTTTCAATCAACACTTAATTCAGTCACAATACTTATCGGTCAACACTTATCCAAGTAAGTTGTGCATAGTAGAGTCTTATTGTGTGTAATTGTATATAGGACATTAATGTTTGGGTGCTTAATGCATACAATTTTGCTTTGTTTTTGTAGTAGTTATGGTTAAAAAGACCATTCTTTTAGTAACAAAGAAATACGAAGTTTTAACTTAGTTATGTTTGATAAAAAGATTAGGATTAAATCATTACTAACATTTATTTATGGGTCCTTTTGGGTTTCTTTTAAATAACAAATATGCATACACATGTATATAAGAATGAAATGCCTAAAGCGCGTAGCTCAGTTGGTTAAGGAGCTCGGTGATTTGCTCAATATGCTAGTGGTCACGGGTTCGAATCCCTCGGGATGCGATTTCAGGGCCTCCATGCAATCGCCTTGCCGCTGAGTGAGTCTGGTACGCCAGTGGAATGGGCCGACAGTGTGGGCCAGTTAGCGTGTGCAAGAAATACACATTCTGCTCAATATAAGAATGAAATCGATGATTATTTTAAAAACTGCCTCTAATTAATTCTTTTGTTTTATTTTATTATTATGATATATAACATCTTTGATTTAACTAATTCATGAGTAAGCTCAAAGATCGTTTGACATGGAATATACGAACTTTGAGTTCGATCCTTAGTTTGATACGAAATTAATAACATCTATATGATTCTAACACTTTTTAAAGACATTGGTTTGTTGGTTTTTTGGTGACTATATATAATTGAAAACATTTCAATCTGGAATATTATTTTGAGAATGTTCATTTTTCATCTACAATAAGAAACCTTAAATTAAAAGTTATAGTTACATAAAAAATGTGGCATAAACAAAAGCTCTTGAAAAGTTTATAATTTGTTTATCAATTATACGAATTTAATTGGGAAAACTAATTATTCTAACCATATAAAAATACTAAAAACACATTCTAATCGTTTTCTTTCTAAAGTTAACAAACTAACCATTTTCTCTGTCATCAGACCTCTGCCAATGTCGGATATACAACTTTCGTCTAACTCCACCAATAAGCACCTCCGTCGATGACTAGACGTGGGTAAAAATTATAAATTTCATGGTAGTTTTGGGTTTTATTATGTGAATCAGAGTTACATGTGAATTAGTTTGGTATCAGTTGTACACATATATCAATAAAAGTATTCCATGGTAGTTTTGGTGCCAAAACATCTCTGCCACCGCACCTTTTTCTTTCCAGCAAAATTGTAAATTAAGTATCCTCGTCATTGGCAGAGTGTGTGGTTGGCGGAGGTGACCGGAAAGGTAACCTCCAATAGCAGAGAGAATGACTATTTTTATAGTTTTGGGAAGAATGTGTTAGGAGATAAATTTAATTTTTTTCAAATGGTTTAAAAAAATTAATTTCCCACTAAATTGCTAAAAATTTAGTAGGTATTAACTATAGCCAGCCTATTGATAATATCTACAAATTATGAAAACTTGGTTGGTACATGCCTACATGGTATTGGAAGTCTCACACGACATTAGTATCATGATATGAACTTATCTAACTATTTATTACTTTTCATATTCTTACTACATTGAACATTAAACATGGTATAGAAGAATTTTGCAATAAATTATGGGTTTTTTTTTTGGAAGGGTGTCCGGGCCAAAGACCGACTGGGACAATTTTGGGGGCTAAACATGGCCCCACTTAAATGACCTCAAGCATGCGCACGGGAAGGCTCGAATTTAGTTAGGGCGTTATGAACCCCCCGAGTGATAACCAATCCGGCTTGGTCATATGTGACGACTTAAAAGGTAATCAATGATCTATGCTTCGGGTGGGGGATAAATCGTCCAACCCCTGCTTCTTTGGATTCACTTATTACTTGGGGGAACAACTTCGGGCTTCATGGAAATAGATTGGAGGTTTTCAACTCGGTTATCTTCACTTTCTTCTAGATGTTGTGGAATTGTAGGAATAATATTCTTTTTAATAATTCTGATGAGTCTGCTTTCAATTTAGTCGATTAGGAGTTTAGGACTCAATTCAGTCTTTTTTTATGGTGAATAGCAGGGGGAATCTGGGTAGGAGTCTTACTTGGTAGTTGGGTCTTTTTTTTCTGTGTTCTCCGAACCAAACTGATTCGATGAACACTACAAGTGCGGAAGCGATTTATGGTTAAAACCCTAAAACCACGATTCATCACTCTAAGTTATTTAATTGTTTAAAGGATAAGGCTTTTACCTGGATTGCTTGAGTAATAATCCACCGGTGATCAACCCTACGAGCGTTCCTCTAGTAGAACTCAAAAACCCGGAGAAATAACCGAAGACCAAACTGGCTTGGTTAGGAGGGGCGGCGCCAAGGAGAGAGAGAGAGGGGGGAGGGGGAATTTCTGGTGGAAACTTTTTTGGGAATTTTTGAATGAATCAAATCATAAACCCCTAAAGGCTTATTTATATAGTTTATCAGATAGTAGAATCCTTATCTGATTCAGTTTCCTTTATAATTATCTAACCTTTTTCCTTTTCTTTAAGAAAAGATTTTCTAGATAATTACCTTAAATAATTAGATTATCTATTATATATTTATTTTACTAATAAATATATAATTATCTTAATTAATTTAACAACCCTCTAACTTTGGGATTTCTGGCTGAAATTACCCAACTGATTTATAATTGACTATTATAAATCCAAACTCTCCATTTCTTACAGGTGTGATCCTCAAGTGTCTTGCAACATTGGATGTGTGATTACTGGTTTGTCAACTTCTGCACATAATTACTAACAGACTCCCACTTGTGCAAGTTGGCAATACCGCCTTGGTCACACAGACCTAAGGAGGCCCCTAGAAAGGCACTTAGGCTAACCAGGTTACAAGAACTCTTATACCCAGACAGGTGATTTAATCTTTTCCGTAAGGAAATAATATTTACGAAGCAATTGTTCATAAATTGGGTATATCTTGGCTTTTCCCTTTGCAACACGATATTTCATCTATGAGTATGAGCATCGATTATGTCAACTCTAAATACTCATGATTCTGTTTCTCGACTATCCGACCTCTACTGATAGGTAAACGACAAAGAACTAATCAGTTCGTTTGGGCATGGCCATGCACTTCATCAGTCAATTTAGTCAGTCAAGGGGCCCAGAAATATCTCTCTTCAGAGAAGAGGTGCAAATCCCATCTTGCATATCTGCATTTAACACCACGGCTTCCGCTGAATCTAGTTACGCCCTTTATAGCCACCCTGTTACGGCGTAGCGGTTGGATGCACTAAGTATCCAGCAGTCTTCATGACATCAAACCAGATACCTCAGGTAATGGGGACAACCACTGTGAGATTTACTTATGACAAAATCCAAGAAGTAATTCTCAACCGCAGATCACGTCCGATATTTGCTACTCTATCAAATATATGTGCAACTTCTGGTCTACAACACTTGTAGCTGTTGTTCAACCACTGATCATAACTACCCAGAAGTTCATAATGACTTTAATACCCTATTGGGTTCCCACCACAATAAGTTGTCACAGACAATTTTCGAATGAAAGACTGGGAACTAGTCTCATTCCTGGATTACAAAAACATGCAAAAATTTTAAAAGAGAATTTAAGAGACTAATCTTTGTATAGTCCATATTACACCCTGTAATAATACTAAGTTTAATAGCATCTCTTAATTACCTTTTGCTGTGTCTATTCAACGTTTATTAAATAATGATCTCAAACGAAGTATCTGTTAGGATTGTGTGCGAGACAGTAACAAGGTTACCGTGTCCAATGTTATAAGACACTAGTAGGTCACACCGCTGCACGCCAAAATGAGAACATTTGGATTACATGAGAAATAATTAATTGATTATTAATTATTTAAAGAGAGAAATAAATAAATAATTAGTTAAATTATTTATAATTAATTAATCAGATGGATTAATTAATAGTTAAATTATGGAAATTATTTGTAGAGATAATTACCAAAGAATTTTTATGGAAACAAACTCTGCTAGGTTTATCCATATAAATAAGGGTTAAGGGTTTATCAGATCATAATTAATTCAATCCCAGAACTCAGAAAAATCTCTCTCTCTCTCTCTCTCTCTCTCTCTCTACACCTAAAACCGGCGCCTACATCCAAGGAGGGTGGTGGTCGTTTTTCGGGTAATCCTCGGTGGTGGTCTAGCAACTATCTCAACCGGTGTCAGTAGCGGTGTATTCCCTACCTGCGTTTCAGAGTCTTTCTCGTGTTAAAGGTAACCCTAAAACACCCTTTGATTGTGTCTGTTTGGTTTAGGATTGGATCCTTGTTTGGGAATCAGTTCAAGTTTTGTATTATCCGCTGCGCACCGTTAGTGCCTACGGTTCCCAACAGTGGTATCAGAGCCACTTCCTAAACCTGCAGATCAAGTTTGTTTAATATTTAGGTTTGCAAAATTTCGATTTTTATATGCTTGATAATTGTAAAAATTGATTTTTCGAAAAACCTAATCGGCGGTGGAACGGCGGCAGCTAGCCGGCCGTACCACCAGGCCGATCGCCGGATTCGGACCACAGGAAACCACCGCGGCTACACCACAGCTAGTGGTGGCTGCCGGCGTCGCACCCAAAGCCAACCGCACCACAGCTAGTGGTGGCGGCGATGGCTGTCGACCGCACCACAGAGCCGTGGTGGCGGCGGCTGTTAAACACGAAAAACCACCACACAGCCGTGTGGTGGCGACGATGCTAGGGTAAAACCACCGCACCACCGATTTGTGGTGGCGGTGGAGGTCGAATCGAACACCGCAGCGGCGGTTGTGGCCAAGGACGACCACCGTGCCACTGATTCGTGGTGGCGGTGGTTGTTTGCTTGATTTGATTGTCGCACGTCGATGGTGGCGGTGTTCGTACCGCTACTGTCGCCGGTAACTACCAACCACCGATCGACGACCGTCAGGCGGATCGGTGGTGGGAGTCGGAGGCGATTAAAACCGCAACCACCGGCGTAACGAAGGTGACGTTGGTCGCTATCAACAACCGCACCACAGTGATGTGGTATCGGCGATTGATCGGTGTTCAAACCGCCGATCGGCGGTGGTGGCCATCGCCACTGCCGTTGACGGTGGTGGCGGCGATGGTGATGTTTTTAAAATTGCCGTTGACGGTGGTAATTACTACTGCTGATGTCGCGGTCCAGGACCGGTGGCGAGGGTGGCACTACGGTGTTGCTTTCGTCGCCGGATTAAAGGCGATTAGTGGATCCGGCGGTCAATTGCCGCCGCAAAGGGGCATCGATCGCCACTGATTTAGGTTTTGATCGATGGGGAGGACGACGATGGTGGCTTTTGGGCTGCTGTCGTCGTCAAGCCTCTGTTAACCAGCTCGCGCCGCGAGCAGAGCCTTCACGCCACGAGCAATGACTGAAAGTTGTTGTTTTCGGTTCACGATCAGCATGGTTAAGTTTCGATCAGCAAGGGTTTGAACCAGATAAGGTTTGAGACCCTAGGGATTAAATTTGTTTTTGTTTTAATTTAGTTTAATTAATTTTAGTTAAATTAAATTAAAATCTAGATAAGTTTTTGTTTTGATGTCATAAGTCAAACCCTTTGACCCGTGATTACTTTTCGAATGTTTTATTTTATTGTTAGTTACGGGAGGCCTGCATGCCATTTACAACCCGCTTTTGTTATGTAATTTTTTTTTAATAAAATAACCGAAGAAACCCGAAGACGGAGCCAAGGAGACAACCATGGGGCTTGGAGCCAGTGGGAGCACCGAGAAAACTTGTCCCTTAGGAATAAAGACCGTCGTTTTGTGTTGGCTCACAAAACGACAATAGTTAAGGGTTTTTGACTATGACATGTTTTTATGCGTGGTTGTTTATATTTATCAGTTATAATTGCGTGGTTGTTTTAGTTACGTAATTTTTAAATATAAACGTTTTTAAAATGTTTTTAAAGATAAAATTGGATACAAATATAGTTTGTATTTGGATCCAAAGTTTTTGAAAACTGGCTTTTATGACCCTTGTTTAAATCATAGATTAGTAAGTGCAACCCGCTTTAGGGGCACCTCCGGTGTAAGGTACATAGGGCGTTGTAAGTGCACACACTATGAACGCTCGTGTTCAAACCGAAACTGGAGGGTGATAAAACTCTGCGAATTATCTCCGGGTGGTACCGGCCAGGGTTTGTCCAGGTCCCGGGTGGTGCAGTCTATTTTGGTAATTATTTATTCACTGGGTGGTACCAGGCCAAAATGCACTAGAGGGACTAAATATGCACGGATTATATATCCGATGTCCCGACGATCTAGAAGTCGTATTAAAATGCGATTGTATAGTTTTACCTACCATAAATCGCATGAGTCGGTTTGACATGATCACATGCTTCCCGACACATGTGAAATAAGGATTCTAGTCTAATAAATTTATTTTAAGGGTGATAATTTATTAGACTTTTGTAATTATAAACTAAAATTGGAATTTGTTCTTAATTTGTAGATGTCGAAATCTGTAATTCCGTTTTATACCCCTGAGGAATCCCTAAGACTCATCAACTGTAAATGGAAGCTTACAAGCCAAAATTTTCCAGTTTGGAAAATGCACCTTGACAATGTCCTGCGTGCACAGGGTAAGCAGTATGTTCTGGAAAAATCTGTTTCACGACCAGAGAGTAATTCTCCCGAGAGGGATTTTACTCAGTATTTTAAATATCTGGCAGACGAATCGGATGTAATGTCCATTCTGATTTTCTCGACATCACCCGAGTTCACGGGAGATTTAAGAGTTAAATCATGTCACCAGGTTGTGAAAGATATAGAGAACCAGTTAGGTCTCTATAAGCACACAGGTAAACTTCTGATCATGCAAGAGATTTTTTCACTGAAGCTGAAAAAGGGTCAGTCAGTTAAAGACCATCTTATTGAAATGAGAAGGCTCTTTAAATGTTTATCGCGTTTGGGGTACAAGATGACTCAGGAAGAGCTAGTGTACCTCATGTGGTTTTCCCTCACGAAAGAGATTCAAGACACGGCTAGTGCTTATATGAAGGAACCAAAGAAAGACGTGGATAAAGTTCATGAAGATATTCTGGCCAGTCTAGAGCCAGTACCGGAACCTGCTAATCTCATGGATACTGATGTAATTGATAAGCTGGGAGATCTAAGTTGCCCAGAATGCGGCAGCGAGGAGATATTTGCGAGCACTCGATGAATATCGACCAGATATAGATCGGTTTACCCGATGCTCCAGGTATCTTTATGATAGATTGCTTAATCACTTCTTATGAATCATGGGTAATTGATACAGGCAGTGGTAACCACATTTGTAATCATTTACAGGGATTCACTAGAAGAAAGACTCTGAGGAAGGACCATTCGAACCTACGAGTTGGCGAAGGCACTCCGCTGATAGCTGAAGCTGTAGGATCTTATAGTCTTAGTTTACCCTCGGGTCTAGTTTTGGAACTGGATAATTGTTATTATATTCCAAATATGATTAAGAATGTTTTGTCTTTCGATTTGTTAGTAGACCAAGGTTTTTATTACAAGTATGATTACAAAATGATTTCTGTCTTTAAAAATGATATTTTCTATTTTAAAGCAACACCTGTGTATGGTCTATATACAGTAAATCTACAAGACAACAGTAGTGAAATCTATCATATAAGTAAACGATCCAAACACATTGAGGATCAAACTTACCTCTGGCATTGTCGTTTAGGCCACATAAACAAGAAACACGTTGAACTACTCCTAAAAGGAGGTTTTCTTGGAACTTTCGATTATAAACCTTTTGATAATTGCAAGTCTTGTTTATCTGGCAAAATGACAAAGCAACCTTTCAACAAAGAAAATGAAAGGGCTACTGACTTGTTAGAAATAATTCACACAGATGTGTGTGGACCATTTAGTCATGTGGCAAGAGGAGGATACCGGTACTTCATTACCTTTACTGACGATTTCAGTAGGTATGGTTATGTCTATCTTATGAGACATAAATCTGAAAGCTTTGAAAGATTCAGAGAATTTCAGAATGAAGTACAGAATCAACTTGGCAGGAAGATCAAGTTTTTGCAGTCGGATCGCGGAGGCGAATATCTCAGTGACGAGTTTGACAATCATCTAATGGAGTGCGGGATTGTATCCCAACTCTACCTGAAATCGGATAAAATTTCCATTTACCTAGCTAGCAAATTGCAGGAAATTTAATTTGGCCTTTTATAATACTTTATAGTTAAAAGATAACTTGGTACCTTATTACTAAGTTATTTCAACACACTTGATTATTGATTCCTTTTTAAAGTCAATCATGGCTTTATCTAATTTCAAAGTTTTGAATTACTGATCCTCCCTTTGGACTAAAGGAGCAGATTCTATATCTGGTGAATTTGTATCATATCTGGATTATAATTCCTACATATACTGAATCAATAATCATGGTTTCTATTCTATATCTCAAACTGGATAGAGAATAAACTGGGATCCCACTAACCTATATGAAAACTGACTTTTACTCAAAATTTACTATTGACTCAGTCAAAACTTAGTCAATTCTATTTTAAGTAATGGTCATCTTAGAATTTCATCATTTATAAAACTGGACTTCGCTCAAATCCTAATTCCAAAACTTGGAACTTTCTAGTTTCATAAATACTGATATTATCAACAACAACTGAGATAATATCCTAATTTCTATAAAACACATGAGTAATTTAATCTTTGATTACAAGTTACTTTATATAATCTATTACTCATAATTTGTATTACTCCAAAAACACATTCCTTGAGCTTTTAGTACATAGTGTGTTTTTGATAGTTTTCATATATAAGACTTTCTTAGTGTAAACATCAGTATCTAGGATCTAAACTTGAATTAAGTCAAAACTTGACTTCTTTCATAATAAGCACAACAGATATTTCAAGACAATAAATTTTAAAACTTTAAAACCATTCAAAATATTCCCAAAATAAAATGTAACCATAAATAATAAAATGTAACCATAAAGAGTACATAACCGTTTTTAAAATAAATTTATAATAGATGTCTTGATAATTATCCTAAAGAGATTTGTGCTTTTGATCCTCTGCAATTCCTGGGCACTCGCTTCTGACCACCTGCAATATTCATTTGCAATAGGCATCAGTATAAGTGATAAACTAAAACAATCATAAATACTTGAGGTTATACATACCTGTTTCATGACGTTTTGGGCAGTTCTGCCTCCAATGACCGACTTCATTGCATGTAAAGCAACGATTTTCGGTTCTTGCTTTGTTAGGCTTAACTTTCTTACCCTTGCCCTTGCCTTTGACGTTCTTACGAACCTTGGGTGCACTCTGGATGGCCGGTGCTGGACCCTTCCCTTTACTGGTGCCTTCATGCCCATTTTTCTTCTTCACTCCTCCGTCCCTCACCATAAGTACATCCTTGGTCTTGCTTTTGGCTCCCATATTCAACTCAGCAATCTTGAGCATGGAGTGTAGTTCGGCTATTGACTTCTCCATGTTATTCATGTTGTAGTTGACCACAAAAGGCTTGTAGTCTTCTGACAGTGAGTTGAGTATAGTATCCGTTGCTAACTGCAACGGAACTGGGTGCCCTATCCTTTCCAGATGATCCATGTGTCGTTTCATCTTCATCACATGGTCACTCACTGAGGTCCCTCTGATCATCTTGCAGTCGTTAAATGCCTTCGTGGCATCATAACGTTCTGTACAAGCTTACGTTTGGAACATGTCCCTCAACTGGCGGATCATGTCATAGGCACTAGTGTTCATGAGCCCTGTTTGAAGATATGGGCTCATGGTTGCAAGCATAAGACAACCAACATCCAGCAAGTCATCTGAATGCTTTTTATGAGCATTCCTAGTAGCAGCTGGTGCGTTTGCTGGGGGGGGGGGCCTCTGGCAAAGGTTCTTCAAGGACGTACCACTTTCTTTCATGCCTGAGCACAATCATAAGATTGCGCTCCCAGTCTAGGAAATTCGGACCGGTGAGTTTATCCTTTTCTAGGATGGATCGGAGAGAAAGATTGTTTGTGTTGGTAACAGTGTTAGCCATCTACACATAAAATAAAATTGGTTTTAACAACTTGTGAATAGACTAATTTCCAATAAAATCAATAAACCCATAAATGATTAATTATTGGACTAGGATCCTTCATTTCATACGCCCTGATGTGCGTAATGTTCTTGCTCCACCAGGTCGTATTATTTCGGTAGTTAAGGACTTTTACCAATCACAACTAACTGACATGATTTCTAGATCTTTACGGGTCAACGGTAATTACTCGTACATGTTTCAGTCCCTCTAAGTGCATTTTGGCCCGGTACCACCCGGTAAACTTAACAGAACCAAAATAGATCTCACCATTTTGGGACTTGGACACTTTACTCTGGCCGGTACCACCCGGAAATAATGCGCAGAGTCGTAGTATCCCCTCTGGCTTAGGGTTTGAACGCGGATGCTTAAGGTGTGTTCTTCTTAGAACACCCGCGTACCTTACGCCTGAGGTGCCCCTAGATGGGTCGCACTTACTGATCTATGATTTATCGGGGTTTTAATTTTGAAAAACTTTCAATGTCCAGTTTATTCAGAAGATTGTAAAAAAAAACTAATTGTTTTTAAAGGCTCTTGCTAATTAAAAGCATACTTGCTAATCAAAACTAGTTGTTTTGATGACATCCTGGTTGACCAAAACTAACTGTTTTGTCAATCTTGCCTTTAAACAATCTATCTACAATTCTACAGGTTTTATTTTTAAATAAAGTTTACCATTTAAAAGGTTTTGAAAAACTGGTGACTTTAATTTTAACATCGTGATTTTAATCTAGTTTTAAAAATTTCCTTTATCTTAAAGCATCTTGATTAACCAACTATCACGAATAAAATAATCACAACCACGCAGTTAATATAAAGCTAATTATAGATTTGCCAACTTGTTCCTAAGAGACCAATAATGACCTAACATCTATAGTTCTTCAGTCTTCTCGCATAGCTCCCACTGGCCTTGACATCTTCGATGGAACTCCAAAGAAAATAAAAAAAGAAAAACATCCTATGGTCATTATACATTACAAGGGGTTGTAAATGGCACGCAGGCCTCCCCAAAAGTAAATCAAGGGTCTAAGTTGACAAAAGCTATAATAGACATTATATACACGCATACAGGTATATACCTAAAAACAACTACGCAATTCATATATCAAGCAATAGCAATAAATATAGAGAGCGTAAAATTAATCCTAGATCCGTTAAATAATATCTTGTTCTATTTATCGCAAAGCTTGGTTTTAACTGATTTATAAAACAAACTGTTTTATAAACCTAATCAATATTTTAATCTGAAATTAGTTTTACCTGATTTATAAAATCATCTAGACTTATAAACTATAAATCTTATTTTATAAATCAAAAACCAATTCTCTAAAATATCTACAATTTATCCAAAAGCATATCAAAACTGATATCTCGAACTAACTAGTCGAAACATCAACCACTGGTCCATAAACTGTGTTGTGGTTTGACAGACTGGTCAAACATGACACCGGACCTATCTGATCAATCGGGTCAAATAACTGGTTTGATAATCACAATTTTATTTAGGGATAATTATCAATCAAAATTCCATTAAAATTGATTTTATAAGATATTCTAATTATTTTTAAAAGAAATATCTTATAACTAATTTGGATAAAATTAAAACCAACAAAAACCTTTTGGGCCTCAAACTGGGTCCAAAATTATGGGCTTTTGGGCCCGTTATTATTTAGGCCCAATTATACGGAAAACCCTAGATGGATCTTTGGTGACGATTGAAACGACAACAAATGGTTGCCGCCGTTGCCATCGGTTTCGTTCACGACGACTATCATCCACGGCCACCGCCGCTGCCACCATGTGGCCGGCGGTAGCGAACAGCCACCGCCACGCTGCCACCGTGTGGCCGGCGGTAGCGATAGCGAACAGCCACCGCCACGCTGCCACCGCTGGTGTTCACCACCATCATCGCGATTTGTGATTAAGAACCGTCGGCCACCACCACGCTGGTGGTTCGATTGTCGCAAAGCCACCACCGATCTGGTGGTTTGGCCTTGGCATCAATCTGGTCTGGCCACGGCTGAGCCGCGGTACATCCATTGATTTCGGCCACCACATTCAACCGGCGACGACGGCAGCAAAGTGAACGCCACCGCGGCCATCATTTATGTGATCGGAGATCGCCGGCCACCACCGAGCTGGTGGTTTGGCCTTGGCGTCGACGTGGTCTGCCCATGGGTCTGCCATGGTTGGACGATCGATCACCCACCATCGCTGCCGACTCCCGATTCGGGTTCGGCCATCGTGAGGCGCCGCCACCACCACGCTGGTGGTGCAGCTGTGGTCTAACCGCGATCCAGCCGTAGTCGGACGCGGGTCTGGTCACCGCGAAGCGTCGTCACCACCACGCTGGTGGTACAGCCGCGGTTAAACCGCAATCCGGCTACAGCCGTACTTAGTTCGGGTTTTGCTTGAATGCGATTCGGCCACCGTGGTTCGGTCACCGCCGGCTTCAGATTCAACCACCACCGAACTGGTGGTTTGGTTTGATTTCCATCGACCACGACCACCACCGGAACTGGTGGTGCGGTCATACGGCCACCACCGAACTGGTGGTGTGCCTCCGGCGACGGTCGACGTGGAAGGTTTTTCGTACGATAAACAATTTTTGATGAAGAAAAACAAAATTTATCTAAACTGATAAACATCAAAATTTTACAAAACTGATAAAATCTTAAACTGATAAAATTTAAACTGATAAAATTTTAAACTTGATAAAATTTAAACTGATAAAATTTTAAACTTGATAAAATTTAAACTGATAAAATTTATCTAAAGATCAAATTTTATGCTAAACTGATAAAGATTGATCTTTAGAAAAGCTTGATAAAACCAAAACTTTATCTACAAGAAATTTTTAAACGGATCTAATAAACAATAAATTAAAATAAGTGATTAAACATGTGGCTCTGATACCACTGTTGGGTTTTTCTGTGTTCTCCGAACCAAACTGATTCGATGAACACTACAAGTGCGGAAGCGATTTATGGTTAAAACCCTAAAACCACGATTCATCACTCTAAGTTATTTAATTGTTTAAAGGATAAGGCTTTTACCTGGATTGCTTGAGTAATAATCCACTGGTGATCAACCCTACGAGCGTTCCTCTAGTAGAACTCAAAAACCCGGAGAAATAACCGAAGACCAAACTGGCTTGGTTAGGAGGGGCGGCGCCAAGGAGAGAGAGAGGGGAGGGGGAATTTCTGGTGGAAACTTTTTTGGGAATTTTTGAATGAATCAAATCATAAACCCCCAAGGCTTATTTATATAGTTTATCAGATAGTAGAATCCTTATCTGATTCAGTTTCCTTTATAATTATCTAACCTTTTTCCTTTTCTTTAAGAAAAGATTTTCTAGATAATTACCTTAATTAATTAGATTATCTATTAGATATTTATTTTACTAATAAATATATAATTATCTTAATTAATTTAACAACCCTCTAACTTTGGGATTTTTGGCTGAAATTACCCAACTGATTTATAATTGACTATTATAAATCCAAACTCTCCATTTCTGGGTTTTATTTATCTTACTCGATTTATAGGTTCTCACAGGTGTGATCCTAAAGTGTCTTGCAACATTGGATGTGTGATTACTGGTTTGTCAACTTCTGCACATAATTACTAACAAATGGTGCGTTTGGTACGCAGATAGGACAGGACAAGACAGAATAGGACAGGACAGGTGTCCAGTGTTTGGGAAGATAGAACAACATAGGACAGGACAAGCCAGAACATGTTAAAAATGACCAGTTTACCCCTGATTAGCTGTTTACTGTTTTATTAATAAATAATCAATTTAAATGCATAATAACAAAGAATTTAAAACCTTATAATACTGTTTTATTGAAAAGTCTATAAGTTGTCGCCAGACGTCGAACGTCGCCGGAAGTAGCAGCCGCAGGTTGCCAGACATAACCAGAGAAGGAGTCGTAGGTCGTCGGACGTCGCCGGAGGTAGCAGCCGCAGGTCACCGGAGGTAGCAGCGGCAGGTCGCCGGACATCGTCGGAGAGGGAGCCGGAGGTCGCCGGAGGTAGCAGCAGCAGGTCGAAGGACATCGCCGGAGAGGGAGGCGGAGGTCGCCGGAGGTAGCAGCCGCAAGTCGCCGGACATCGCCGGAGAAGGAGGCAGAGGTCACCGAACGTCGGACGTCGCCGGAGGTAGCAGCCGCAGGTCTCCGGACATCGCCGGAGGGGGAGGTAGATCTGAGGTCATGAAATCGAAGAGGATATGGAGTTTGGGAGAAAGCAGTCGAAGACAAAAAAGGGATATTAGATTAGGTTTCTTATTTTAGGGGTATTTTGGTCAATAAGTTCCTTGTTCTAATTAGTTCCATGGGTAGAGGGGTGGACACACTTGTCCCATGTCTTGTGCTAGTGTGTTCTACTTAGTCCAAGGTTAGGGCGCGCCAAACGCAGGACAGGGTTGTCCTGTCCTGTCCTGTCCCACCCTGTCCAGTGCACCAAACGCACCCTAAAAGCACATGGTTTTACTAAATGGGATTATATATGTTTATTAAAAGTACAAGTTTTAATATTTAACTGTTTGTCTTCCCTTCTTTATGTTAACAAGCATGTGTTTGCCTTTTTTTTATATTAATTAATTAATCACTCATTTCCTCTTATTTGAACATAGGCGTTTTTTTGAGTTGTGATTGGGAAAAACAAACCCTGCGACTATGAAATTCTATCAAGATCGAAAAACCAGAAAGTTTTATGAGAACATATATCCCTTTGTTGTGTAATTGTGTTGAATACATATTGCTTTAAATCTACACGAATAGAATGGAAGTGACTCGGATATGTGGGACGGAACGAAATGGGTAATGTTGTATTTAATTTGGTTCCATAGAAATAACTTTGTGTTCTAGAACAAGAAACGAAAGGTGACAGAACGTTATCATGAGTTTTAGAGGAGGGTGTACTAATAGATTAGTAACCAATGCAAAGCTTCGCAAAAAAACCAGTTTCATGGTCTAATTGGCTACAAAACCCTAGTAATTTATGGGGCAGGTAATTGGTATTCCATATATGGTTGCTGTATTGAAGGTACTAATTTTGCGTTGTTGTCTTATTTGTGATCGCTTTCAGAGCTGTCGAGGTAGGCATTGTGTACTCCTTGTACACTTGCTTTTGTTTTCTATGGTTGTAAAGTTACTTGTTTTGGGTTTGTGGTATTTGCTACTGCTTTGGGTGGTTTTTTGTTTGGGTCATTTGAAGGCCTTTGGTGGATGTAAGTTTCGAGTATTTTAATAAAAAAAACCTTGTTTAAAAAAAATCTATACGAAAACAATTTTATATGCTTTGAACCTAAACAATAAAATTTGGTGAAACCGTTGGCATTTTAATTGATTTTACAAGTTGTTATGAGCCTTTAAAAGGTTTTCTCTATCTCTTCCTTTTTAAATCGCAAATTCTACAATCCTATTACATGTTGGCCCCATTTGCTTTGGCCATACTTTTAAGTGGCTTTATCACATTAACTTTAAGGGGTGGGTATGCATATTTTTTGCATTAGGTATTAATTTAAAGGGTGTCTGTTTTTTTAGATAAAACTTGAATTCAAACGTTGTAGGTTTTCATTCTTTTAAACTTCTTTGAATATTATATACACACTCTATAGCTACGCACTCGGCAACAATTAAATAGAAAAATTAGAGTAATCGTACTAAAGTAAAATTTTAATTATTTTAACTAAAAAAAGGGTACAATTTGAAAATTTTAGTATTTTGGTTCTTATGATTATTAGAGATGAATGTTATTTATTTTTGAACTATTTAATCCTAATAATTTGGTTTGGTTGACAATCAAATCATTGCTAGAAGTATTTTAAGGAATCGTCAAAGATGAAAGGAAAGGAAATTCAAGCAAACAATTTTATGTTTATCTAATTTCTATAATTTTGATATATTTCTAATTCAAAAAAATATCATGAAGTGGTTTATCTTTCATTTTCTTTATTTAGTTTCGTTTTTATTTACCAATTGTCAAAATAGTTAAAACAGCAAAATCAAATTTGGCCGAATCAAATAAATAGGATAATTATTCATTTACAATAAATAGGATACCTTCCTTTTAATAGGGCATATACATACCATTACCTATATACTCTTTTTAATTAATTAAATAAAAGTTAAATAAAAAATTTATGATTGGTTAGAAAAAGTTTGTAAATTTGTATTATCTATCTATATATATATAGATACATAGAGGGAAAATCAAATACACACTTTGCAATTGTTGCACATCTTAAAAACCAATGAATTAATGCATTTTATGGAAACAATGAAGATTCATTTATTATGGTTTAAATATCTATATAGATAATTAGAGTTCATTAATTATGATCACCACTTATAATAGAAAACTATCAATGTATTTATTAATCCATATATCCATTAAGACTAGATGGATGGATGAGATTGGTTCTTAAGGTGTGCAACAATTGCAAGGTGTGCATTTGATTGAGCCTTTACACACACACACACACACACAGGTGTTGCTATCTATTCCCCCTCTACCTTAGACCATTCCGCTATGGGTAAGTCGATGGCATCGGCTTGATCAGGTCCATTGGGAACACCGCGGTGGGTGTTTCGACTTCACCAAACCGATCGGTAGCGGCACCCCACCCCTCCCCTACCCCTTTCGCTCTCTCTTGTTTCTCTCTATCTCTTTCTTGTTTCTCTTTTCTTTCTTATTAACTATTTAACGTTGTGGATAAGATTGGGTTGAGTATAATGGATAGTTTGAGTAACGTAGTGAAAAGCTGATGTGACGCTGTTTTGACAATTGGGTTCATTAGGTAAATGATTTACCATAATGGATGGTCTTAGGTCCAACCTGTTCACTCACATACACCTACCCCCTACCCCCTATAAGATGGGTATGGATAGAAAACTCATATACATTTAACTCTTCAGAGATTTTACTATCTCAAGGTATGCTACTCCTCATGTGCAAAACCAATTCAGATACTAATTATGACACAAGCAATAAATGAGTATGATTAATAGTAATTCACAAAATAAAAACATAACATCATAAAAACATAATTTGTACTTTTATAATGTTCACAAAAGATTATACACTAATAAAGTTAAGGTAAGAGCAACCACTTGTCGCTTCCCCAATAAAGTTCTAACAACTAGAAATCACTTATTGGAAACTGGAATTCACTAGATTTTAAGAAAGGTGTTAAACCTTCTAAATTATCCCACCAATAACGTTTTATAAACCTCTAAATAACCCCTTAAACATTGCTCTGAGTTATCCCCAAAAAGGACAAACGAAAAATGAAAAAAAAGTCAAAACACGCCAAAACAATGCTTCATGTGACTTGTGTCGCAACCAAAGTCGCATGTCAGGTCGCGCCAGCCTCAATTTGAGCTGTTACCCCTTCGAAACTTCATGATTGAACTAGAAAAACATAAACACGAATCAATGATAAAACTAATATATAGTAACTCCAGTTGAACCTTCCATGACATCTCTAAACCCATTTAATCACCAATCAAAATGTAAAACCCAGTTCTCCAAAATCAAGACCATGGATCACCCTTTTAAGAATTAAACCCAAGGTTCTAGCTGACTTCATTCTGTTGGGTTTTTTTTTTTGGAAGAGGTATCCCAGACCACATTGGGCCCAGACTAATCCTCGGCAATTTTGGGCCGAAGCCCGACTGCTAAAGCATGCAGCCCGGGGTCGAAGCCCCCGTACCTCCAGAATGCGTCCCCCAGGGCTCGAACTCGGGTTCACCACTATGTAGTGCCCAAGCCTTACCACTAGGCTAACACTCCTTTGGTCATTCTGTTGGGTTTTTGTGGGTTCCCTCGGGTCAAACTGACACGAGGACTATCATGGATCACGAAACCTTACTGGTTCGATAAATCCCATAGATCTGATAACCAAACTGGTAAAAGACCTACATGATCAAAACACACTGATTTGATCTTATGCGGAAGCGTTTAAGCTAAAAACCCTAAAATTAGCTTATGGATCTTAATCGTTTATTTTATTAGTTCTAACAATTATAATGGATTTACCTGGATTGCTTGAGAATTGATCCACCAATGATCGACCTACGAATTGTTCCTCTAGCAGAACTGAAAACCCAAAAACTTGGAAAAACCGAACTGGTGTTCCGAGGGAGGTGAGAGGCGGCGCCGGTGGGAGAGAAAGAGAGAGAGGGAAAAACTGGAAACTGATTATTGAATTATGATTTGATTCAATGAATTTCCTTAAACCCATAAGGCTTATTTATATGGAGGAAAAATACAGTTTGTACATGATTCAGTTTCCTTATTGTAATTATCTCATTCTTTTCTGGAAAAGAATTTACTTATGATAATTACCTATATATATATATATATATTTATCTAATATATATATATATATATAATTCTATTAATTAATTTTTATATATTTATTTAATCAAATAAATATATAATCTACTTAATTAATTAATAACCCTCCAACTTTGGGATTTC
>CM058042.1:57309609-57402731 GCA_030169165.1 Centaurea solstitialis | reverse complement strand
CTTGGGACAATCATTCCGGTAATGATTTAAGCTCCCACACTCAAAACAAGTTCCCTTCTTACAGCCCTTGTCAGTATGGCCTCCCTTGCCACATCTAGAACAGACAATACACCTCCCACCATGAAGGTTCCCACACTTGCCACACTTCTGATTCGTTCCTCTCTCTCTTTCTGCCATCTGAGTCTGCAATCCGTAGCTCCTGGTTACTCTCCTATCCTTGCCCATCTTTCCCCTGAATTGTGGTTTAGTAGACTCCTCTATCTTCCTCTTTCCTTTTGCCCCATCACTCAGAAAGGTTCCTGATCGAACTGCATTGTTGGTGAGTCGATTTGCCAGATTCACTGCTTCTTGCAGAGTTTTCGGGTCTGCTGCGGTTACATTTCCCCGGATTACTGGTGATAATCCCCGGACATATCGATCTACACGGTTCTGTTCAGGTGTTACCAGGTGCGGTACTAGCTTAGCCAATTCATGGAATCGGGTAGTGTAAGTGGTGACATCATTTCCTTTCATCTCATGGTGCCACAACTCCGCTTCTAGTTTCTGCATCTCACTTCGCGGGCAAAACTCATCCTTAAGCATCTTCTTGAAATCCTCCCAAGATATTTGATTGGTTGCCTCACGTCCACGGGTCTGAATTTGGGTGTTCCACCAAGTTAAAGCTCGTCCTTGTAACAAGCAGGCAGCATACTGTACCTTATTTCCCTCCGTACACTTGCTGATATGGAGGACAGATTCCATGCCCTCTATCCAAGTTAACAGGCCAACCGCTCCTTCGGTTCCATGGAATTCTTTAGGATTACAGCTACGGAAGGATTTGTACGTACATTCCCTTTCTCTACGCTCGTGATTTTGGTTTTGATTAGTATTGAATCCAGCTGCCACTTGGCTAACTATATTAGGAAGAGAGGCTATGACTTGCTCCGAAACGAGTCTTGCAAGTTCCGGATCTTCCCTTCTTGGAGGCATGTTTCTAAAACATAACCATAATAAAGGCATTTAGTGATGAGCTAGCAAATCTAAGTTCTTGCAATTTACTAACTACCCACTCATTCAAGCCATAGTGTCTACGCAACATATTAAACTTAATATACTAACTAACGAGGTCATTAGATGTATAATAATTTAAACATTCCATTCATACGTAAAAATGCAAATATAACATGCATCTTATATCAAATCATACCATCATAATATCCATATCACTTTCCAAAAGAAATATCCAAACGATCATACGGTTTTACAGTCATCCAAAATACCAAAAGTCATAAGTGTTCAATAACTGGGCATCATGCCCCAAAACATAAATCAGCATAAGATCCCATCTCCTAGTAGCCAGCCCCCCACATAGCCCAGACGAACAAGATGATAGCCAGAGCAATCACCACATACACCAAGGTGTATAGGTGACTGAGCGAGTCCATAGTGTGACCTAGGAGGGCCACGACTCTGGATAGCTGCTGGCTATCCGCTCCGGCTACACCTATCAGGGAATCGATCATGTGGTCATGATGATCGATCATGTGCTCGTGGATGTCCTGACCCCGGGCTAAGCGCTCGACCTCCTGACGCTCGAGCGGGGTCATGCCTCTCAGGCATAGGACAGGGGCACGGGCCACTGGTGGGTGCCTAGGAACCGGTGCTATCGGCGGTGGTTGGACGACAGGCGGTGGTCGGGCATCGGGTGATGGTCGGGCAACTCTAGGTATCGGCGACGACGGACGGTAGGGCAGCGGAGATCCAGATGATGTAGAGGACGAGGACGAGGACGACGACGACGACCCACCCTGGCCCCTTACCCGTGATGGCCCCGCCCCATCCCCAGAGGGAATGCGGAAGGTCATCCGGGTAGGCAGTGGCACGCTCTTTCGAGCGGTGCGCCTGCCCCTAAGGCCATAATGGGTCTCAGGCCCGTAAGGTCGCGCCGGACTGGCGGGCCGGACGGGGACCTGATGGGAGTCAGCGTCACTGTCGCTGTACGGGTCACGTTCCCGGTCGATGGTCTGGGAACGCGAGGCGACACTCCGACTCCTAGAGGGTCCGTGGGACCCCAAGGACTGGTGCTCAGACGGGTCGGTCTCCTGAGACATGGTAACTGCGATAGAAAAATTTTAAGTTATCAATTTAGAAATATTTTCAAAACTTGTACATATTAATGCGAACTCACAGAAATAAAAATGTTTTGCAGGAAATTCTCAGAAAGTTCCGACTTTTAAATTTTTAACAGCATGGTTAGTCCACAAGTCTTATTCTACTTATATCATGGCTATGCGTAGGTGATCAGGCTCCGCATTTCTATGATATACCAGAACAGTACCTATTCTAATCATACGAATTTTTAAATTTTCCTATGCCTAGAAATCTTTTTAATTAAAGGTTTTAATTTCTTTTGAAAAGGTTGGTTATAGTACTTGGTTTTTATGAAAAACCGATGTTCTCTATAACCTATGGCTCTGATACCAAATCTGTAACACCCCGCTAAAGCGGAACCACGAGGTGCCACAGTCAAGATTTCATCGCGATAGGAAATAAAATACACCAATCATTCATATCAAAAGTTTAAAAGAGTTTACACAGTACTACAAGTATTACAATCCAACCATCATTCAGGTTTACAAATTTAAACGAAATATGAATCAACATGACTGGTGTTATACAAAAGTTCCCTTAATGATCTTATCAGACCTTCGGATTTCCTGAAAAGCATGATAAACAAGTGTCAACTACAAGAGTTGGTGAGTTCACAGGTTTTTATATGCACAAAAATATTTTAAATGCAACGACATTTCGGTGAATCTTTTATTCACTACACTTTTCAAAATTTAACTAAAGCAAATCCGTTCATTCGCTTAAGTTATCGTATACAGTTAGAGTGAATCCGTTCATTCACTACCAACAGTGAGTAAATTTTCCGGATGATTTGTAAATCGCAAGATAATTAGTGAGTCACTACAATCCTTTCCAATTCATGACATGCTTTGCCCCTATCTACCCCAGAGGTGGAAGTAAATCCCACTTGCATAGAACGTTTTGTTCAATACAGTGCACCTATCACTCGTCAGTTCTAGGTGGGTATGTCAATCCAAATAGCGCTATCCACGTGTATTTTAGGCCCATTGTTATGAGTTAATAGTAGTCTTCGGGGACTTATTCATATTTTTCCTTTTATCTCACTATATCAAGCTATAAACATATCAAATTTAACTCACTTACGTTTCATTTCAATTCGATTCATTTAAATCCATTTTGCTCATTTCGATACAGTTCAATTCATAACATTTTCATAATACATTCAATCATATCATGCTTTTCACCCCAAAACGTATAAAACGGTAAAAATGGGGCTGTGAATACTCACCTTGAGTGCTTAGTGCGGATTTGAAAGAGTTGATGCGTGACCTAAATCCCGGCTTCGAACTAGGGTCGTCCTATCAAATACGAAATTTTAACGTAAGTCCTAGGTCTAACGGTCCTTAACTAAAATCGTACCGAAATCCATAATATGCCATTATATAAATTTTATAGCCTAATCCAATAAAAATTCATTTTGTCACAAATGAAAGTCTTCTAAACATTTTAGAAGTTCAAATTTTATAAAGTTGAGCTTTTAAGAAATTTTCAGAATCTGTCAAAATTTTTGAGTTGTAAAAATTGTCATTTTGAACTTAGGTCCTCTAAATATTGAGTCTTTAAATTTTTACCCCCTGAATTAGGGGATGTTAGGAACATTTTCACCAAGTTTCATGATTTTTAGAGAATTTTTACTATTTTTAAACATTTTTACAAAATCAGTGGTGAAGGCTGAAATTCCAGAATACCTTTGGTCCTTGTTTTATTCATAAATAATTCTATACACCACTTTATCACGAATTTCCAAAGAGATTTTCTAGCTAAAACATAAACCAAACTTTTGAGACAAGTTTCATGTCATAAGGATGGTTTTTGAGGGAGATATGACCTCTTCAAGTGGTGCATGTGTAATCTGCCATAAGAGGACAGCCTACACCACCAACTTAAACTCATTGGTTGAAGTCCCAAAACTCCTCTAAATGACATGATCTTGGACTTTTTAGAAAGCTAACTCAAAGTACTTGAGTTTAGAATCAAGAAAATCGTATTTTAGATAAATAATCAAGGAGTTATGCTAGTTTGAAGTTGACCAAAGTTTCTGACCAAAACACTGTTGCACACAAAAATGTTTTATGGTGGTTTGGGTTCAAATCTTGGTGTTTTTGCACCATTTCAGTGGGGTTTGAACCCTAACACATTAAATATCATCCCATAAAATTTTCATGAAGAAATAAGTTCAGGAAAGCCCTTTTTGGGTCGTGTAAAGTGCATGCAACTATTTTGACAGAATCTGTCCAACATTTAACATCCAAAATACTACCAAAACACATAAAATCATACCATTTCGGGGTTTTTCTTGCTATTTCACCCAAAACTCAGATTATTCAAGTGTAATAAAACTAAGATATGCTCTCATACCATCCAAACCCATGCATGAACTATTGATGAAGTTTAGCACAAGTTTGGAGGTCAAAAACATCATCTAAATGATTTTTGATGCATTTCTTGTGTTCTTATGGGGAAATCATTGATTTTCACCTTCATAGAATGTTATACAACATGTTCTAAGGTTCAATCTCTTTCCCAAACACATGTTTCATTATTTGAATCAAAAAGGGGTTAAAACCCTTGAAAAAGAAGAAGAAAAAACTCACAAATGAGTTAAAATCGAAGTAGAAATCATCTAACTATGCTTACCTTTGATGAACACCCAATCTTAATCTCAAATAGGTTTTAAAAACCTTTAAAAATCTGGATTCAAGAGGTGTTCTTGGCTGAGTTTTAGAGAGAGAGTAGAGAGAAATAGAGAGAGAGATGAAGATTTGAAAATGTGATTATGAGATTTGTTTGGAAAATGGGGGAAATGATGGCTTTTATATCAAGAGGGGGAAAAGCCACCTTGGGGGTGGTGTGGCCGGCCCCTAGTGGGTCCCACCCACTCTCCCTTTATTTTTTTATTTTTTTTTTGTTAAGTAAAACAGTGTACAATTGACACTGTTATTTTGACGCGGTACCGGGTTTTTTGTCGTTTTTCGCAATTTCTAACTTTTCGAAAGTGGTTTTAGGTTAATTAAGTTACTTTACATATAATTTATACATTATAACTTAATTTTCCAAAAATTATCTTAATTTTGGCATTTTAGGATTATCGGGTGATTTCGGGCCGGTTCGGGCTTTTTCGGGCAGTTTTCGGAACTCTTAGGATTTTAACCTAACTTTTTCTCGCAAACTATTCTATTTTCATCTTAAGACTTATTTAACTAACTTCTAACCTACGGAAATGCTGTAGAGTGACTGAACGCGTAAATTAACCTGGAGGTCGGAACTGACGGTTGTCACATAAAACTATTACAATGAACATATAAAGCAAGTAAACAAACAAAGCAAACTTTGACTTCTTTGACGACTTTGACTTTGCCTTTGTCTTCAATTTGAGCACCAACTTGTGATCTCGGATACAATCCGATTTTGCACCCAACAATCTCCCCCTTTGGATTCGAGATCACAAAAAGAATTAGGCAAACGTCTTCAAGAAAGCATCAACACTTTAAACATCAACAATAAGCTTTCTTGAACAATAAGCTTCCGTAATAATCTTCACGAATCATCCAAATCTTCATGAAGCTTTAACAAACTTTGAACAAAAAGCTTTAACGAACGAATCATCTCTCGTCATATCCCATAATCTTCTCTTCATCTTGACATTTCGGAACCATCTCCCCAAAGTATCTTCAAAAAGCATTTCTCGACTTTACATTTCTAAACCATCTCCCCCTTTTTGATGAAATATGAAATAATCATCAAAACTCGAGAAATGTAAGATCAGATAACTCGTCTCGTGAAGATACAAACATATGAACAAACCACCAACGATATAAAAAAAACCATCTCACAAAACCATCTCCTCCTTGTTACTCCAGAATTCCCCTTTTTACTCCAAAAAAATACCGTCAATTCCATAAAGTAATCCGAATCTTTTCAAATTCAGATTTAAGTGGGAAAATCCTGAAACAACACATGAATCAGTTGGAATGCCTGTGAGAAGCACAAAGCAACTCAGTACAACAAATGCACTATATAAAGAGCTTTATTGATGATCACTCCCCAGGGCTTCCGTTCAATCATCGCAAATACAAAAACTATCACTATGAATGTTCCGACAAAGAAACATATTCCTTGTGTGTATTTGTGATGAAAGAAAATAGCATCAAGTGCTTTCATAGGCTCAAAATGTGAAAACATTTCACGACTAGATGTGTAGAAATGAAGTTCGAAGGCAGGGCAGCTTCCTTCTGTTTCAATATCGATTTTCCAAATGAAAACCTGATAGATTATGTGCTGCGTCCCCGTGATGAAATGAAACATCTCCTTGTTAAGAAGGAAATGAGTAGCTAGTGGGGTAAAAACGAGAGTCGGCATTGGGCTTTGCCTTGTTTCAATATCGGTCACCAAAGAATGTGAACCAATAGATTATGTGGTTGCCCGGCTTAGAAAAGGTTGGTGCAGAGTTTTATTTTTCTTTTAACTCTGTTCTCACACCCTCCAATTCTTTTAAGCATCCGCACTTCTAACCAAACTCTCATATTACATTTTTCCGCTCAATGACTATGAGAATAACTCGACCACCTGAGTTATCTCCCCCACTCTTTGATGTAGACCCCTCACTCATTTCTCAAGGATAACTTCTTGGGTAGGATTGCCGCTTCTGGAAATCCATAGAAGTTCTGTTAAGCTCACACATCCCGTGAAATAAGTTTCCTAAACATGAAAGTACAATGATTCAACGAGTGAATCAATGAGCCAATATGAAGAATATAGGAGCATAAGAATTTCTTCAAACAAGTATATGACATGAAGAACATGAATGAGATAAACTTGTTTGAGAAAAAAACTGATTCATCATATGATGTGAGATATGTTCTTGAAAAATTTTGATGTACACAAAATGAATGAATGTTATCTATACGATCAAGATATAGATATAGCAATGAAGAACGTATCTGATCAAATAAACGATGAAGTACAATGAGGAAATATCAAACGAGCGTATTACCACCGAATAATATGAGCATATAGAGACGTGGTAATAACGAAGACAAAAGAAGCTAAACCGGTGTGTATGAATACTTGAAAAGTATATGAAAAGATAATACGCAAGTATGAATCTTTGGAAACACACGGTTAGAAAATATCCGTCAATTCATAATGATATGAAAACATGGAAAATCATACTTCTAATTCGAAAAATCATTTGAGAATCGAGAAGTTAGTTTGAACATTGAAAAAATGGTTTTTCATACCTGAAAGTTGTTCATCTTTCAAATATGTAAGCATGAAAGCTTATTTGAACTCTCCCCCTAAAATGAATATCACTTTTAAGAACTCCCCCTCAAATGGATAATCTGCAAAACAAAGTAGAAATTGGTATTCATTGAAAATGAATCCTTAGATGTTAGTCAGATAGTATTCAATCCAGAATAATTAAGCAACTCCCCCTTAAATTAAGATCCGTAACAGATTTAAGTAGGAGTAAGCATGCCAAGCTTGCTAACCAAAAAGTTAAAACGCTTTTCATCTAAAGGTTTAGTGAAAAGGTCAGCAAGTTGGTAATCTGTTTGAACAAAGAACATTTCGATATTACCTTTCTCCACATTATCTTTGATAAAATGATACCGGATGTCGATGTGTTTGGTCGTGGAATGCTGAACCGGATTTGACGTTATCGCAATGGCGCTTTCCGAATCACAGTAGATAGGGACTCTCTTCAACTTGTAACCATAGTCTAATAGTTGTGTCTTCATCCAAAGCACTTGCGAACAACAACTTGCGGCGGCCACATATTCTGCTTCGGCCGTAGAAGTGGAGACGCAATTTTGCTTTTTCGAAGTCCAACTAACAAGTTTATCACCTAAAAACTGACATGATCCAGAAGTGCTTTTCCTATCCAGTTTGCAACCACCATAATCTGAATCTGTAAAAGATATTAGCTCAAAACTAGAATCTTTCGGATACCAAAGGCCCAACTCGGGTGTGCCTTTGAGATATCGTAAGATCCTTTTAACTGCCGCAAGGTGTGACTCTTTAGGATTAGCTTGAAAACGAGCACAACAACATGTGGCGAACATAATGTCCGGTCTAGTCGCAGTTAGGTACAAAAGAGAACCAATCATGCTTCTGTAAATCTTTTGATCAACGGGTTTACCGGCTAAATCAGGACCCAAAAGATTTCCAGTTGGCATTGGTGTTTTAATTGGAGAACAATCAGTCATATTAAACTTTTTCAACATATCTATAATATACTTTGACTGATTTATAAAGATGCCATCAGGGTTTTGTTTGACTTGAATTCCTAAAAAGAAATTCAATTCACCCATCATGCTCATTTCAAACTCGGTCTCCATGATTTTAGAAAACTTTGTACACAACTCTGGATTAGTAGAACCGAAAATAATGTCGTCAACATAAATTTGAACTAAAAGCAAGTCATCACCGTCTTTCTTCAGAAAAAGAGTAGTATCGATCGTACCTCGTTTGAATCCTTTGGATAAAAGATGATTAGTCAGAGTTTCATACCATGCTCTTGGAGCTTGTTTTAGACCATACAATGCTTTGTCCAAGATGCATACATGATCGGAAAATCTGGATCGACGAACCCTTCAGGTTGCTCTATATAGACCTCTTCATGCAAGACTCCATTCAAGAACGCAGATTTGACATCCATTTGAAATACCTTGATGTTCTTGTGAGCTGCATAGGCTAGAAAAATTCGAATCGCCTCGATCCGCGCTACCGGTGCAAAAGTCTCATCGTAGTCCATACCTTCTTGTTGAGAATAACCTTTAGCAACCAATCGAGCTTTGTTTCTGACAATCAATCCGGATTCATCTTTCTTATTTCTGAAGATCCACTTGGTTTTAATGATTGATTTATCTGGCGGTCTCGGAACCAAGCGATACACTTTGTTTCTTTTGAACTGTAGAAGCTCTTCTTGCATTGCTAAAAGCCAATCAGAATCGTCTAACGCTTGAGAGACATTCTTTGGTTCAATTTTGCTCAAGAAACTTTTGTATAGGCAGTAATTTGCAGATGCAGATCGCGTTTTAACACCATCATTGACATCACCAATCACATTGTAGAGTGGATGTGCTCTAGTCCATTTCAACTGAGCAGGAAGAATTGCAAGATCATCTAGATTGTTCTGACTATCATTTTCATCAATGATTGCAGGAATCTCTGATTGATCATCGGGGGTTAACTCTGATTGCTCAACACTTGGAACTGGAATAGCCTGATCAGAGTTAGAAGTAGAACAAATATTCTCCGATGGTCCGGAATCATTCACACTTGAAGGTTCTGGGGCATCGTGAATATCAACTCTTGGATTTCTGGAAAGAACGAGATCTTCATTATCTGAAATATCCAGAAAAGCATCCATAAACAGTAAATCGAGTTCTGAACTATTTGGATCAGTAATAGAATCAGAAGTCGTAGTAGAAGCTTGACTATGAATTCCGAGTTCTAAACTTTTATGTTCAGAAGTCATTGACACAGTTTCATCAAAGGTCACATAAACGGTTTCCATAACCATCTGGGTTCTTTTGTTGTAGACTCGGAAAGTCTTCGACGTTAGCGAATAACCAAGAAAGTATCCCTCGTCGGCTTTCTTGTCAAACTTACCAAGATTGTCACGGTTGTTAAGAATGTAACACCTACAACCAAAAACATGAAAAAATTTCACATTAGGAACTCTATGGTTGATTATATGATAAGGAGTTTTCTTGAAGCGCTTAGTGATGATGGTTCGATTCTGTGTAAAACAGGCTGTTGAAACAGCTTCGGCCCAAAAGGTAAGAGGTAATCCGGAGTAAGCTAGCATCGTTCGTGCCGCTTCCACTAAGGTTCGGTTTCGTCTTTCTACAACTCCATTTTGTTGTGGAGTATAAGCACCTGAAAAATTATGAGAAATACCAACAGATGTTAGATAAGCATCTAAAGTAGCATTTTTAAATTCAGTGCCATTATCACTCCTAATCTTTCGAACTGGAAGTTTCAAAAGAACTTGGATCCTCTTAATGAACTTTATGATCAACTCGGGAGCTTCAGATTTCATTCTCAGAAATTCTAGCCACGTGTACCGTGAGTATTCATCAACCATAACTAGAATGTACTTCTTTCCACTAATTGATTGAATTCTCATCGGTCCGCATAAGTCTATGTGGATCATTTCGAGTGGTGATTGACACGAAGATTCTGTCTTTGACTTGTGAGAACTTCTCTTCATCTTTCCCATTTGACAAGCCGGACATAAAGAATCTCGATCAAATGTCAACTTTGGAAGACCTTTCACCAATCCACCATTAGCTAGTTTGCTAATATCTGAGAAATTTTGATGAGAAAATCTTCTATGCCATAGCCAACTTTCGCCTTTTGTTGCCTTTGAAAACAAACAAACTGGTTTCGAAGAATCTATCACCGGAAAGTCAACCACATAGAGATTGTAAAACCTTCTCCCTTCAAAAATCTCAACACCATCACTATTAATGATAAGACAGTTAATGATGGAAAATAGAACAATGTTATAACCATCACAAAACTGACTTGCACTAAAAAGATTATGACTTAACCCCTCAACATAAAGTACCTTCTTTATGGATACCTTACCATTTGTAAGAATGTCGTAACCTTTGATGACCCCAGTCGCCTTATTCCCAAAACTAACTGTTCCTCCTGGTCGTTCCACATAATTGTGCAACAACTCCTTGTAGCCAGTCATATGTCTTGAACAACCGGAATCGACATACCACATATGCCTGGCCTGTAGAAACATGTTAGTTCATCTTGGGAACCCATATCCAAATGGGTCCTTTCTTGTTGGTCTCATACATCTTTAACAAATCAGAAGATGAACCTAAAATCTTACAGTTTATACCAGACTTTGAAGTTTGTGCTTTCAATAAATCCTTAGGAATCCATTTGCACACAAACTTCACATCAACTGACTTATCTTTTGCTTTTGAAAGATTTTTCTTTTTAGCACTAAACACTTTAGCACGATGATCAAACGAGTAAGCACGAGAGTTATCATGAGAAACACCACTAGATCTCTTCTTGTTAACATGACTAGAGTTCAAAGAAAAAGAGTTATCACCACAATGAGTACAATGCAAACGTTGCATAGCAAAAAACATTAAGGCATACTCAAAAGAGTTTTGACACTTATTGAATCTAACATTCAGATTACATTTATTTGCATCATCAACGGATGACTTTTTAACAAAACGCTTTTTCTTCTTTGAATCTTTCTTCTTCCACCCTAGGCCATGTCGTTTAAAACTTTTTAAATCTGTAGAATCAGAAGAACTAGAGTTAATAGGTGTCTTAGGAACTGAACATACATCAGATGAATCTTTTGAAGATGTTTTAGGTGTAGCACAAGACGTACTTCCTACCTCAAAAGTACTTGCATCAAAATTAATTGAACAAGTTTCAGACTTTAACAAAGTACACGAGGATTTCTCAGCTTTGGAAATACCATTATCACTTGAAACATTTACAACATTTGATTTATCTTGTGTACCAGACTTTGGTTTTTCAAAAACAGCACCAAATTCCACTTCTGGTAGTTTGAGTTCTGATTTAAGGATATCACCTTCAACCATACTATCTAAACTTTTGTACACAAGATAACCATCTTTGTCAATAACAGCATATGTAATTAAATCAGTGACTTCAGGCTTAAAACTTTGATCAAAACATGGTGGAGTTTCTTGAGACTCAAACATGGGGTTTGAAATAAAATTTATCTTTTCTTCCTCAACACCCGCTTCAATATCATCATCATTATCAGAATCAAAACATGGTTTGGTCTCATCAGAATCAGAATCAGACTCATAATCAGAAACGCTCTTATTTTCTGAAAGATTATTAACTTGAATAAACTCAGAAAGATTTTCACAATCTGTTTCTTTTTCAAGTTCACTTGTCTTATCTTCAGATTTAGGAGTAGAATCAGTAGTCTTTGACTCATTTTCAATATCGTTACTAAGCTTTTCAGATTCATTTGAAAAAGACTTTACATCTTGAGAATACAAAGAAACACACTGAGTATGAGAAAACTCGGGTTTTCTTGTTTTATAACTTTGATTTAACACATCATATTGAAAATCACATGTGAAATCAAAGTTATTCTTTCTCTTTGGCTTTGAATCTGAAAAATTATCACTTGAGTCATCAACAACTTTTTCTTTACCTTTATTCGAAGAATCAGATACTGAACTACCAGATCTTACAAAGGTCTCATTTAATTTTGGAAAACTTAAGTTATCAAACTGATAAAGACCTTTAGGGGCTTTCTTTAAAACATCATTTTCAGGTAAACCTAACCCCATTTTCGGATTGTAAAATCTAGTATCCTTTAGATTATTTGTCAAAAGCTTAAGCGTCTGTTGAGTCTGACCTCTTTTGATATTAAGATCCTCCAACTGTTTGATTTTGGCATAAGCCTAAGATCTATCTTGAAAACAAACTTCATATTTGATCATATATTCAGCTTTTTCAGACTCCAAATTTACTAAAGCACTCTTCATCTCAGAAATTTGAGATTCTAGTTTGGCTTTCTCTTTCCTAATCTCAGCCTTTTCAAGCTCACAATCATCAGCTAAAGATTTATATAACTCACATTCATTACTGAATTCAATGACTCGAGCTCTTTCGAACTTAATCTTTTCCTTCAAGTCATCAAATTCAGTTTTTAAAATTAAAAACTGTTCTTCTAAAGAGCATTCATCATTATCAGACATATCCGAGTCAGAAGGAGTTTGACTTACCTCATTTGATGCCTCGGTCTCTTTGTGAAGGTTGATGGTTTCTTCCACACTTGCCATGAGATTGTAGTGAACTTGTGTGAAATGAGCAGAGTCCTCATCATCAGAAGTATCATCATACCAACATTCTTCTTCCGCCATCAAGACTTTACCTTCACTCTTGCGTTTCGCAAGTTGAGCCTTCTTAGAGTAGTAGTCAAAATCCCTGACTTTCGGCGCTCTACAATCTTTGACAAAATGGCCTGATTTGCCACAGTTGAAACATACATTGCCTTTCTCATCTGTCTTTTCTTTCTCATAACTCTTCCTCTCCGGCCTTCTCTCATAATCCTTTGGCTTGTACTTGTCTCTTTTGTAGTTATCGAACTTGGGTTTCGAATAGAACTTCTTCTTCCCATAACGTTTGTGAATTGAACTAGACAAAAGAGCAAGCTTGTCGGCAACTCGCTTCAAATCAACATCGGATTCAGAACTTTCATCTTCAAGGGTTTCTGAATCAGAATCAGACAACTCGGTGACTAAAGCCTTTGAATGGCTTTTCTTCTTTGAACTAGCACTAGGGAGCACACTCTTCTTCTTTTCAGTCAACAGAGCCAGAGAATCAGAAATACTCTTCTGCTTCGTTACAATATCTTTGACTTTCATTTCATGTTGACTAAGAATGGAATACAAGTCATGCAAGTCTTCTTCCGCCAAATTCTTGTTCATCTGAAGATTAACCGAGTAATGATCCCATTCCGGATTGAGATTCTTTAGAAACTTGAAGTTTATCTCAGAAGTAGACTTTTGCATCCCATTTCTCCTCAAATCATTTAGAATGATGTTGAACCGACTGTAAGAATCAGCAAGTGTTTCTCCCTCTAAAGCCTTAAACCCTTCATAAGCACCGATTGCTTGGTTTAGCTTGGCTTGGATTGATCTCTCCGTCCCTTGAAACTGTTTCTCCAACTCATCCCACAACTCTTTCGCAGTATTGCTACTATCAACACGGTTAAACAGATCGTTTGGAATCGCCATCGTGAGTAAAGTAAGAGCTTTTTCATCAAGTTCAGCTCTAATCTTTTCAACCTCATTGTAATGCCGAAAGAGTTTATACACTCTTCTTGGTTCAATTGCGGGAGTAGTAGCAGTCTCAGGAGTACCGGGAATGTCAATGAATGGCTTAATCGGACCTTCTTGGATGCTCACCATGAGTGTCTTGTCGATGTTGTTAAGAAACTGAATCATCCTCACTCGCCATTGAGGATATTCGCCAATCTGAAGTACCGAGGCTTCGACTTTGAACCCATGCTTAATAAATCACTTGACATCTTCACAGAACTTGAAAATGATCGGTAATTCACTGAAATTGGTAGATTTCTTCTGAACTTCTGGAGGTATACAAATCTGAGAATCTGTAGCTAATCTGAACACTTCTTTTGATCAACAAAAAGGTTAGTGACAAAAGTAAAAAAGTCAACTAAAAAGTCAACCGGTGAATTGTGAAATCCCGAGAAAAAAATATTTTTCAAAAATTTGAAAGTTGATTTTGACCGCGAAATTGAAATCTTAGTCCAAAAATGCAACCTCTCGGAAATCACCAAAATCTCAGAAAAACCGGCATTTTTCGGGAAAAAATGACCTTCTTAAAAATGACTGGACTTTTTCACCGTAGAATCAGATAAGAAGTCTAAAAAAGTTTACGTGAAAAAACGCCCGAAAAACGCTTCCAGAAAAACCGGCATTTTTTTTTGCTTAAACTAATCCGATTCGGAAAACACTATATTCCGATTCGTATTTTTCAATTTTCCGAATCGGAAAAGGTAGTTTTCCGAATCGGAAAAACAAGAGTGATAGAGTTCCGAGAAAAATTTCGAGTTGGTATTTGGGCAAATTCCGAATCGGAAAATGATGTTTTCCGAATCGGAGTTTGATTAATACCAAGTCGGAAAACGAGTAAGATCAGATCTAAACAACAATACGAGTCCAAAAAAAATTTCCGATTCGGAAAACTTCAAAATTCCGATTCGGAAAACTTGTATTTTCCGATTCGGAATTTATGAATATTCCGATTCGGAAAATATGAACAGTAATTCGGAAAACCGAGGAAAAACCGAGCAGAAGGTAAAAAAACTCAAAAATTACTGCTCAAAACACCAAATTTTGACTCAAAATCACTTCCTAACACAGTAAAAACATCATTTTAACCACAAACAATCACATTTACATGCAAATCATGATCACATGAAGAAAATCAAAAGTCAAACCTCCATTTTCGAAAAACCATAAAAAAGTCAAGAAATCATACCAAATTCAAGTGAATTTCCAGCTCTTATACCACTTGTTGTTCCAGATTCAAGTTCTAATCAACATGCAACAACTAGAGAATGAATTGAGAAGCCATATATCATTGATTCTTGGATGAAAAGTTTACACACACTAACACACCAAGAACACACACACTTAAGAACTAACTTTCTCTCTTCACTCTCAATTCACGTTTGAAGCACACATGCATGTTCTCTCTTTCAATTGAACTCACAAAGGGTATTTATACCCCAACACTAACAACCCTTACACTATAGAACATTTACACATTCTACCCTAAGAAAGTAAAACTATTACAATGAACATATAAAGCAAGTAAACAAACAAAGCAAACTTTGACTTCTTTGACGACTTTGACTTTGCCTTTGTCTTCAATTTGAGCACCAACTTGTGATCTCGGATACAATCCGATTTTGCACCCAACAAATAGTAAAAAGTTATCTAGTCTAATCAAATAGTAAAAAGTTGTCTACTCTAATCAAATAATTAAACCTGACTTACTTTATAGAGTTAATTACATATTTGGTCCCTGTGGTTTGATGGTTTTAACACTCTGGGTCCCTCGATTGAAATAATTATGGGTTGGGTCCCTGTGGTATGCGTTTTATAACGCTCTGGGTCCCTAAAAATGACGCCGTCTATTTTGGTCCATTAGACCCATCATGTGCCGTGCACATGATGGGCATTTTAGTCATTTAATAATTATTTTTATTTTCATTTAAGTTCATAAGGACCAAATATGTAACTTTCTTTATTATAATTAAAAACCTCAAGGACCAAAATGCAATTTCTACCTACCACACCATCATCATCCACCACGTTTGAAGACCATCATCATCATCCCCTTTGAAAAGTACTTCCTGCAAAACCCCTTTGAAAAGTACTTGCTGCAAAAACCCATTAATCAAGACCACCACCAACATCACCATCTTTTAAAACATCACCATCATAATCAATACCATCACCAACACCAACCACTATCCACCACCATCACCACCACCACCATTACCACCTACTTTACCAAGCAGCACCACCACCCATTATACCCACCACCACCACCACCGGCGACCTAAATCAGCGTCGACTTCATACCCTTGAACCAAAAATGTTATCCACCGGCGACTTGACGGTCCAGCTCTACCACTGGTGACTTGACGGTCCAGCTCTACCACTGGTGACTTGACGGTCCAGCTCTACCACCGGCGACTTGACGGTCCAGCTTTACCACCGGCGACTAACCACACATCTCCACCACTGGCGACTCACCACCCACCTCTACCACCACGGTCCAACTCTTCATTGTGACGACCCCGCCGACCTTAAGTCGCCACCAGAAGCGAAGCAGATGCACTGAGCACATACATAACCATCGGAGACGAAGGTTTTCATCCAGGTCCATTGGTGTCTATTGAAGATATGTTTTTCAAACCCCTAAAGGTCAGATCTTCTTTACAATCTCGAAAAGTCTATGTACTCTCCACTTCAATCTATTTTAATCAACAATTTTCGATTTTTGCCTCTTTTGATTTTTAGGGTTGATTTTGAAATTGTGGTTTTGTTTTTCATTTTTCCTTTTCTGGGTATTGCAAATCTGACTGGATTTAGGGTTTTACCTTTTCTTTTTCAGCTTCACCACCACTCGTTGGAAAGGGAAAATTGAAGATCTAGGTTTAATGAATGTGTTTGTCTCATCTTAGTGTAATTTCATTCTTGAGTTTTTTTTGGTTCATTATTTATGGCTTCTACGATGAATTTGAGCTTTGACATGTATTTGGCTTTTCTGGATATGGAGATGAATGGTGAGAATAGAGAAGAGAGTTTTTGCAGGAAAAGAATTTGCTAGCCGGAGAAGACAACCATGGGAAGAAGGCAGTGTGTTGGGTCCCTAGAATGAAAATGATAAATGTTTAGTCCTTGTTTTATTTTTATTTTTTAATAGAAAATATATAGAAATATAAAATGACTAAAATATCCCTCTTTTTAGTTTCCTTAACAAGGTTTTTTAACGGTGTTAGAGATTAGGGACCCAGAGCGTTATAAAACGCATACCACAGGGACCTAACCCATAATTATTTCAATCGAGGGACCCAGAATGTTAAAACCACTAAACCACAGGGACCAAATATGTAATTAACTCTACCTTATATATAGAGTTAAGTTCTGGTGAGACCAAGCCTTTTCCGTGAGACCGGTGAGACCAGCATATTTTACTTGAAACTTCACATTAAAAAATTTGTGAAGGTAAAAAAAATTGAACATTCATCGTTAAAACATACTAAAAAACACTATCGAAAAAAGGTTAAACTTCACGTGTCGGCTCCTGGTGGTTTGCGTCAGAAGTTGTCGGTTTTTGTTTTTTATTAGAGAACGCCACGTGGCGCGTTGTGATTGGGAGGCGAACTCCCCGGAGAACTCATAGGCGAACTCCAAGTATATTCTAAATACTTGTATAAAAAGGGTATTCTCTTAATTAATGAGGTATAAATAGGATAAAAAAATAGTCGTTTAGGAATGTGCATATGTGCACATTATTGGTTAGTGGTATACATATATATTGTTTATGTAAAAAATTACACAAGTCTAATGTCGAAGAAATTGTGTGAGGCTAAACCGTCGAGAGAAAGAAATTACAGTCGATAACAAGTGCGATAATAAATAAATGAACACAAATATTTTGATGACGTAGGAAAAACCTCACGACGGAGGAAAAAACCTGTGGTCGACCAGTATTAAGTCGACGTTCCACTATAGATCACCAACTAGGGGTGATATCCTTTGATATTACAGCTTCGGTCGTACGATTAAAAGGAAATAAACAGCAAGATCGAACGTAAATTACAACTGATTATCAAAATAATGAGTGTGGTGCTTGTAGTATTCGAGAATGCCGATGTAGTTGTGAAACGAGAGCTTGATCCTTCTTTAATAGCTGCTTGGTGATAACCGTCCAACGGATTGTTGATCATTAATGCCTGGATCGTAACTGTCGCGAAAATCTTGCTCATAACGGTCGATCTCTTGATGACGTCGTTAATGGAAGAGTTATGGTTGAAATACGACCGTTGTAATGATGAACTCCAACGAACATAGCATAGTACTCAATTTCAGATTTCTTCAAAGGTGTACAATTGTTCAATATGATGATCTGTTTATCTGCAATAAGAACAAACTCTTCGTATGTCTATTCGTTAGTAATGTCGTACGACATGTACAATAATATTGTTCGACTAATCGTTAGACTCATTCGACCGATTGTTATACTTGTTCAAAGGTATTGTCAACTTTTGTCTCAGGACCTTATCTTAATACGGGATTACTATTCTGAGAGATATCTTACGTTTATAATCGGTCGTCGTGCGATCGTGGATTTTTACCCAAACAGTTTGCCCCCAAGATTTAGAAAATATGCTATTTATTTACTAAATCTTCTTGTTTGCTGGACGGAGATAAGAATAACGTTATTTAATGGTCTTAATGACGTTGGAGCGGATGACGTCATAGAGCCGTTAGGCGACGCGTGCCCTCTAACGGTTAATTGTGGACGCGTGGCATATCTCTTGCGATGATTCACCCTTGATTTGGTTATTATAAATAGAATAAGTTATACTGAGAGAAGATTTTACAAAATCGTTTTCTAATTCTTCGCTGATTTACCAAATCATCTCCGATCGTAATATGTTCCATAATTCGGCGAAAATTTCGAGCGACTAGAGCTTTATAAGGTACCATTCTCTTCCTTGGTTCATGTGTTTGAAATCAATAGCAAAGAAGAGTTACAGAGGGTTAGACGTTCTTAGGTTTACACGACTAAGAAATAGTTTAGGTCGATTAGAATTCATCATGTCGAGCGAAGTCAGTAGTTCGATTACAGAAAGTTTAGAAGTAGGAGAGTTAAGGGAGCTTGTGGGGCTGCCATAGGGTGCCCAAGTGAGGGTGGCCGGAGAAATTCGGCCGGCGGATACTCCGGCAGGGTTCTTTCCCCTGTTCGAATATCCGTTTAAGATCGGATTTCGATGGCCTTATTCCCCACTTTCTCGAGCCTTTATGACTCGATTCAACCTGTCTCCAGGGCAACTGATGCCCCAATTATGGCGTGTCGTCCAAGTGATCGAACGGGTGACTAGGGATTGGGGTCATCGTACGTTCTCGGTTGACGATCTCCTCTCTGCCTACAACGTGACAAGACTACCCTACAACCGCTATGGGTTGTTTCCTAAGGGTAGGAACAATTCCATGCTTGTTCATGGCACCCAAGTGAATGATCGAGGGTGGAAATCTCGATACGTCTTCGTCCAGACGTCCTCGGTCATTGGTGATGGGTCTTGGGTCGTTCCGTAATGGAACTCGAATGGTAATTAAATCTTTATTTATTTGTTTGTACTTTTAGTATAGCTTTAATTATTGATCGTACTATTTTATGCAGCTGTTAACTTCACGTTCGAGACTACCAAGGAGTCGACCACGTTGATCTCACACTTTTTGAGCTACAGTGTAACCGATCGTACGTATCGCACGTCGAAATGTGGTGAGGAGAGCGACATAGAACCGGAGGTCCAGATTCTCGAATCGGAAGACATGGAAGGTAAAAATCGTACGCTAAATAATTTGACTAAGTCATTTGATTTTTACTAACCAAATTATGTTTTTCATAGGATCTGCGACCAAGTCGAAGAAGACGGCGATTATGGAAGCCGCTGCAAGGGCTGCCAAGAGAAAGGCCGCAGCTGCTGAAGGTTCGACGACTAAAAGGACACGGTCATCATTCGTCGGGGGAAGTCCTCCACCTAAGGATGCCAAGCGAAAGGCTGAAGGTGGAGAAGAGGCGATCCCTCTAAACTTCGCTCCTCCAGAGGGAGTTATTGGTCAATCTTCTTCGGGGGTTGAAAAGGGAAGGGGTGTCGAAGGATCTGGTCTTACGACCATAACCATAAAGATGCCATCGAGCTTTATGGCGGACGACGTTATTAGGACGACGTCTATTTTCCTTGTTCTTGAGCAGTTCCATTCTCCTGCTCAGAAGGCGCGCATGGAGCAGGTGGAGATCGGAGACTTGGATGCGTCTGTTACCGGTCTTTTGTACGTCGTTTAAATAATCGTACGTTTATTTTGACGCTATTTTTTGATCATGATTTTGCAGGCCTTCCAAACTAGCCTTAGACACCATTCGAGGATGGCTAAAATCAAAGAGGAGATATCGGCCAACCAGGCCGACACAAAGCAGGCTAGGAAGGAAGCCGAGAAGGCTAAAAAGAAAATGGCTTAGCTGGTCGATGAGGTGAATGCCAAATCGGTCCAGATTGGTGATCTCGAGTCCAAACTGGAGATAAGTGAGCATTTTCAGACCGAGCAGCGTGAAAGGTTGAAGATCTCTCTTGATCGTATGCGAGATTTGGAGAGGGAACTGCTTAAGGTCCGTCGAGAGAAGGCCGAAAGAGAAGAGGCTCTTTCGTCGAAGATCCAGGAGCTCGAGGATGATGCTGCTCTGGTTCGAGTGGTCACACGAGCCGCGCTTATGCGTCGTGTGGTTGCTGGGATTATCACTCAGAATATGGCATCTGATGAAGTGGCAGCCTTCCGAGATCTGATGGGATCTGAAGACCTTCTGGATGACGATGACCTTAAGGATCTGGACGAGGAGAAAGTCGAAGAGAAAGAGATTGAAGTTGCAGATGTCAAGGAGGAGGTGATGAAAGACAAGGCCTCTGGATCCGACACTGTAACTCAGGTTATAACTGAAGAAGTCTCTGTCGTCGATCCCCCTCCCTCCGATGTTCCTTTAGAATAGTTTTCTTTTGTAATCGAACGTCATTAATTTTTGTAATTTGCCATTTTAGGCAATTTGAATAGTAATCGATGATTTCTTACTTTATATCGTGCGTTATAGCTTAGTGTTTTTAGCTTTGTGACTTGTCTTATTGCATGTTTTTGTTTATCGTGCGACTTAGGCTTTAGGAAAAATAGAAACGTTTCTTTTGTACTCATAAGAGTATTCGTGCGACTAGCGAGTTATCTTGCGCTCTTGCGATATAATCGTGCGTTAAAGCATTTATCTTGCGATTCATGCGATTTTTGTTGTTCGATTCCTGCGATAAGCATGCAATTAAATCGTGCGATACTTGCGATGTTCGTGCGATACTTGCATTTTAATCGTGCGATACCTGCGAAGAAAAAATGACTAAGGGGTGGCCGTTGGCTTGGCCAACGGCGCTCCGATGCTTAAGTCAGTAATGGATAATGAAGAATAAATCGTATGTAAATAGGTTAGAAATAGTACCTTTTGAGGTGATGGGCATTCCAACTACGTGGGATTTCCATACCTTCCATTGTCGCAAGTCTGTATGCTCCGTTTCCCACAACTTTGGAAATTACGTACGGTCCTTCCCATTTGATGGAAAGTTTTCCAGCGTTTTGCTCTTGAGTGTTCTGAAACACGTTTCGTAAGACATAATCTCCAACTTGGAAGATTTTGGCCTTTACCTTTTTATTGAAATGTCGTTCGACAATTCCCTTTTGTGCAGCCATTGTACGTAATGTTTTTTCTCGTAGTTCTTCTAAAGCATCCAGATCATAAGATAAGTTTATGGCATTTTGATCGGACGTACGATTTCTGGCGACAGGTATTTGGGCTTCAATCGGTAGCACAACTTCACATCCATATACTAAAGAATATGGAGTTTGTCCTGTTGATGTTCTTGGTGTCGTTCGATTTGCCCATAGGACAGAAGGTAGTTCTTCCACCCATTTACTTTTCGCTCCCTTCAGTCTTTTACGGATTGAATTGATGATGACTTTGTTGCTTGATTCGGCCAATCCGTTAGACTGAGGATATCTTGGAGTAGAAGTGACTAATTTGATCCCACGTTTTTCACAGAACGTGCGAGTTTTATCACTTATAAATTGTGAGCCGTTGTCGCACATGATCTCGAATGGTACCCCAAATCGGTAAATAATGTTATTTTGAATGAAGGATATGACTTCCTTATCTCTGATCTGTGAAAAAGTAGCGGCTTCTATCCACTTTGAGAAATAATCAGTAAGCACAAGTAGTTATAATTTTTGTCCAGGAGCAGGGGGTAATTTTCCCACGATGTCCATTCCCCATCGCCAAGGAATTAAAACAGAATGCAAAGGTTCGGATGGTCGATGGGTCATACCTGAATGTTTTTGACAAGCATCGCATCGTTGGACGTACCTTATTGCATCTTCCCGTAGAGTTGGCCAATAGTATCCTTGTCGTGAGATCCTGTTAGCAAGGCTTCTGCCCCCTGCATGCTTTCCACATTCTCCATCGTGCATTTCTTGGAGAACTTGATTCATTTGAGCTTGACTCACGACGCATCGTAAGAGAAGTCCAGATGTTGATCTTCGATAGAGCTGATCTTCAAAGATTGTATATCGTGAAGCTTTGGATCTTGTTTTTCGGGCTTCCATCTTATCTTTAGGAAGATTGTCGTGCTTGAGATAGTTCCATATATCGAGCGACCAGTTGTAAATTTCTTCGTTCATCTATACTTCTTCCTTTATTTCGATTGTTGGCGTCGTAAGATGAAGTATAGGGATGCTTTACATAAATGGATCATTGAATGCAGATCCCAAATTGGCTAATGCGTCAGCTTGAGTGTTTTGATCTCTTGGGATTTGCTCTATCGAGAAATGATCGAATCGTGCGACTCACTCCTTGACGACCTTGAGATAGTTCATCATCTTTGAGTCTTTTGCTTAAAAATCTCCATTTACTTGATTTACCACCAGTAAGGAGTCACTTCGTACGTTCAGGTGTTTTGCCCCCAGTTTATGAGCTATATCCAATCCAGCGATCAAGGCTTCATATTCTGCTTCGTTGTTCGTAGCCTTGAACTCGCATCGTGTTGTTCCAGATTCAAGTTCTAATCAACATGCAACTAGTAGAGAATGATTTAGAAAGCCATATGTTATTGATTCTTGGATGAAAAGTTTACACACACTAACACACCAAGAACAAACACACTTAAGAACTAACTTTCTCTCAATTCACTCTCAATTCACAATGATACGTATGCATGTTCTAACTTCCAAACTAACTCACTTTGGGTATTTATACCCAAACCCTTACAACCCTTCAACTTTGAACCAATTACACTTTCTACCCTATCTATACAAAACTGTAACACCCCGCTAAAGCGGAAACACGAGGTGCGACAGTCTGGATTTCATAGCGATAGGAGATACATAACACCAATCATTCATAATAAAAGTTTAAATAGCGTTTACAAAGTTTACAATCCAACCATAATTCAAAAATTACAATTCTTTTACAAAACGCAAATAAACGACAAAACATGATTGGTGATCACAAAATTTCATAAAGGCCAAAATCAAACCTTCGGATTTCCTGAAAAGCATGTTAAAACAAGTGTCAACTACGAGAGTTGGTGAGTTCACAGGTTTTTATAAGTACAAAACAGTTATGTACAATACCAATTTCAAATAAACATTTACTCGCAACATTTTTGTAAACAGTTTGGTGAGGCAGTTCATTCACCCAATAAACAATTTAGTGAATTAGTTCATTCACTCAATTTTTATAAAAAGTTTGGTGAATCAGTTCATTCACCCCAAAAATAGCAGTTTGGTGAATCAGATCATTCACCTAGTAAATAGTTTAGTATCAAGTAGTGAGTAAATTTCCCGGGTGATGTGTTAATTACATGATATATATCAGTGAGTTACTACAATCCTTCATTTTGTGACATTGCTACGCCCCTATTCAGCCTTACCGGGGGAAACTAATTCCAGCCGGGGTGAATCTTTTTCAATACAGTGCACCTATCACTCGTCAGTTCTAGGTGGGTATGTCAATCCAAATAGCGCTATCCACGTGTATCATAGGCCAATTTGTATGGGTTAATAGTAGTGCAGGGGGAATTTTCTTTTTGTGCTCACGATATCATGCTTCAACATATCAAAATTTAGCTCACAAAACATTTCATTTCATTTTATTTCGATACTAACAATACATTTCATTTCATTTTGTTTCAAAACTCAAATTCATTTCATTTCAATTCATTTCGACACTCGAAACACATTTCAATTCATTTCATTTCAATAATCACATAACATTTCATTTCATTTCATTAACACATTTTATTTCAATTCTCTTTGGTGCTCAAAATTCATTTCACAACATTTTCACAAATAAACACATTCATTCATAAGCATGCTTTTCACCCCAAAAACTCGTAAAAACGATAAAAGTGGGGCTGTGAATACTCACCTCGAGCGATTAATGCGGTTTAGTGAGTGAGGGTGCGTGGTCTAATCCCGGCTCCGAACTATGTTCGCCCTATCAAACACGTAATTTTAACCTAAGTTCTAAGTTCAACGGTCCCTATCAAAATCGTACCGATATCCATATAATGCCATTATGTTGTTTATGTAGTCCAACATAGTAAAAATTCATTTTATCACATTTTGGAGACCTCCAAATATTTTGGAAAGTTGAAAGTTCATAAAATTGGATTTTGTAAATTTTCAGAATCTGTCCAAAATTTTAAGATGTAAAATTTGCCACTTTGAACTTAGGTCCACCAAATGATAAATCCTTAAATTTTTACCCTCTGATTTAGGGGATGTTAGGAACAATTTCACCAAATTTCACTATTTTTAGAGGTCTTTTACTATTTTTAAACATTTTTGCAAAATCAGTGGTCCCCTTTTATTTTCCAGAAATACCTTTCAGTGATCTTTTATTCATAAATAATTCATAACACCATCAAATTACGAATTTCAAAAGAGATTTTCTAGCCAACACATATACCAAGCTTTTGGGACAAGATTCATATCATTTTGGTGGTTTTTGAGGGAGATATGACCTCTTAAAGTAGTGCATGTGTAATCTGCCACAAGGGGACAGCCTACACCACTATCTTATTCTCATTGGTTGAAGCCTCATAAGGCCACCAAATGATGTGATTTTGGATTCTATAGAAAGCTAACTCAGAGTACTTGAGTTTAGCATTAAAAAGTTTGCATTTTGGATGATTTATCAAAGAGTTATACATGCATGAAGATGACTCAAATTCCTGACCAAGTGCTGTTGCACACGAAAATGTTTAATGATGGTTTGGGTTCAAATCTTGGTGTTTTTGTACAAATCCAGTGGGGTTTGAACCCTAACACTTTAAATATCAATCCATAAAAATTTCATGAAGAAATGAGTTCGAGAAAACCCTTTTTGGGTCGTGTAAACTACATGCAAAAACATTGACAGAATCTGTCAAGAATCCAACACCATTTTTACCACTAAAACACATAAAATCATAAACTTTTGGGGTTTTTCTTGCTATTTTACCCCCAAATCAGATTATACAAGTGAAAAATAAACTAAACATGTTTTAGTACCATCAAGACTCATGCATGAACTATTAGCAAAGTTTAGCCCAAGAATGATGGTCAACAACATCACATAAACGATTTTCAACTCCTATCTTGTGTTCTTATGGGGAAGTCATGGATTTTCACCTTCTTAGATTGTTTTCAAACATTTCTAAGGCTAAATATCCTTCCCAAACAACAAGAGGATTAAGAAACCATAGAAGTAGGTTAAAACCTCAAGAAAATACGAAGATGAAGCTAAAAATGCTCAAAAATGAGGTTTAACACATACACTATGCTCTTACCTTTGAGATGATGATACTTAAATCTTGAAATGAGGTTTTAATCTTCAAAAATCTGTTTGAACTATGGAGATGAAGGCTGGTTTTTAGAGAGAAGATGGAGAGAATGGTTTTTAGAGAGAGAGAGAAATTTGAAAGAAATGAGAGAAAAGAGGATGATGATTATGATTTTATGGGAAAAGAGGAGAAAGAGAGAGGGTAGGGGGGGTGGCCGGCCCCTTGTGGGTCCCACCTCTCCTCAAATTTTTTTTTTTTGTTGTATTTATTTAATTCCTACACTGTATTTTTAAACACAGTATCGGGTTTTTCGCGTTTTCGGTAGGAACCGACTTTTTCGAAAGCACTTTTAGACTATATGGAACAGTTTATTCAAGTTTTTAACAAAATTCTTTATTTTGTACATTTCGTTTTCAAAATTTGGCATTATAGGATTTTCGGACGTTTCCGGGCCGGTACGGGCTGTTTCGGGCATTTTCCGGGACTTTTAGGATTTTTGCCTAACTTTTTCACGCAACTTACCTAAATTATTCAGGCAACTTAATTTCTACTTTTTCCACTTACGGGAATGCTACTGAGCAAAAATAAACAGGTAGCTAACCTGAACGTCAAAAATTGACGGATGTCACAGTTACCCCAGGTTGAAAGAAATTTCGTCCCGAAATTTAATTCTTGCTGCTACTGCCGGGGTTTTCTGTGAAGAGATGCGGGTACTTGCTTTTCATGAATGCTTCCCGCTCCCAAGTAAACTCTGGTCCATACCTAGAGTTCCATCTCACTTTGACTATCGGTATCCTGCTGCGCCGGTGTTGCTTGATTTCTCGATCAAGAATTTCGATTGTTTCCTCTGAGGCGCGCAGTTGCCCATCAATTTGAATCTCATCCAAGGGCAGAACTACTGTCTCCTCTGACAGACATTTCTTCAGGTTGGACACGTGGAACGTGTCATGAATAGAGCTCAGCTCTATAGGTAAGTCCAACCTATAGGCAACGGGTCCGATCCTCTCTACGACCTTGAATGGTCCAACAAAACGAGGGCTCAGTTTCCCTTTCTTTCCGAATCTTATTAGCCCTTTCCATGGTGATACCTTTAGTAACACTTTGTCACCAACTTGAAATTCCAACGGCTTTCGCCGATTATCGGCATAGCTTTTCTGGCGATCCCTGGCCACTTTCAGCTTTTCTTGAACCATTTTGATTTTGTCGGTGGTCTCCTGCACGACATCAGGCCTAAACAATCGGTTCTCTCCCACTTCCAACCAATTAAGTGGGGACCTACACTTGCGTCCATACAGTGCCTCGTATGGCGCACACTGAATGCTGGCATGATAGCTGTTGTTGTAGGAGAACTCGACTAAGGGTAGATGATCGTCCCAACTACCTCCAAATTCTAACACACAAGCACGTAGCATATCCTCTAATGTTTGGATGGTTCTCTCAGTCTGTCCATCGGTCTGAGGATGGTAAGCCGTGCTTAGATCCACACGAGTGCCCAAAGTTGCTTGAAGCGATTGCCAAAATCGCGAGGTAAATCTACTATCCCTATCAGAGATGATCGATATCGGGACTCCATGTCGCATGACAATCTCACCGACATACAGCTGCGCAAGCTTATCGATGCTATAAGTCTCCTTTATTGGCAAGAAATGCGCTGATTTCGTGAGTCTGTCAACGATTACCCAAATCGTATCATGACCCTTTTTAGTCTTGGGTAGCTTAGTCACGAAATCCATCGATATCTGCTCCCATTTCCACTCCGGGATTTCCGGTTGCTGAAGAAGTCCGGACGGTTTCTGGTGCTCTGCTTTAACTTTCGCGCAAGTCAAGCATTTACTCACGTAAGTGGCGATATCTCTTTTCATACCGGGCCACCAGTAATGCTCCTTCAGTCCATTGTACATTTTATCGGATCCTGGATGTATCGAATACTTCGACTGATGAGCTTCATCCATGATCAGTGCCCTTAACTGATCCACCTTTGGAACCCAAATCCTGTCTTTGAAATATCGGACTCCATCCGATTTCTCCTCAAACTCCTTTTCCAACTTGTGGAGAGTTTCTTTCTTTAGGTTGTCAGCCTTCAGAGCTTCCTTTTGAGCTTCCACTATTTGACTTTTTAAACTGGTCTGCACTACTATTCCCATTGCTCGTGACCTTGTGGGCTTTACCCGCTCCTTTCGGCTTAACGCATCAGCTACGACATTCGCTTTCCCTGGATGATACTTAATCTCGCAGTCGTAGTCGCTGAGCAATTCAACCCACTCCTTTGTCTCATATTCAGCATTTTCTGATCAAGAATATGCTGGAGACTCTTATGGTCCGTATAGATAGTGCATTTGGTGCCGTAGAGATAATGTCTCCATATCTTAAGGGCAAACACCACTGCTCCAAGCTCCAAGTCGTGGGTGGTGTAGTTCTTCTCATGAACCTTCAGTTGTCTGGACGCATAGGCAATGACCTTCTCGTTCTGCATCAGGACACATCCCAAGCCTTGATGCGAAGCATCGCAATACACCACAAAGTTATCCGTTCCTTCGGGTAACGCCAGAATGGGTGCATTACACAACTTTTGCTTTAGCGTTTGAAACGCTTCTTCTTGTTTTTCTCCCCAGACGAACTTCTTGTCCTTTTGCGTTAAAGTTGTCAGCGGCTGCGCAATCTTGGAGAAGTTTGCGATGAATCGTCGGTAATAGCCTGCCAAACCGAGAAATTGTCGAATTTCTGTCGGTGTCTTCGGGGCTTCCCATTTCTTTACGGCCTCAACCTTGGCTGGATCGACGTGAATTCCTTCTTTATTCACCACATGTCCTAGGAAGTGAACTTCTCGGATCCAAAACTCGCACTTCGAGAATTTGGCGTATAACTGTTCGGCTTTCAGCAGTTCCAATATCAGCCTCAAATGATGCTCGTGGTCCTCCTTGCTCCTTGAGTAGATTAGAATGTCGTCTATGAAGACAATTACGAACTTATCTAAGTATGGTCGACATACTCGGTTCATTAGATCCATGAACACTGCTGGAGCGTTCGTCAACCCAAAAGGCATGACTAAGAGCTCATAATGACCATAACGAGTTCTAAACGCTGTCTTTGCGATGTCTTCCTCACGCACTCGCATTTGATGGTAACCAGATCGAAGATCGATCTTGGAGAAGTACGTTGCTCCTTGCAGTTGATCGAACAGGTCGTCGATGCGCGGAAGAGGGTATCGGTTCTTGATGGTGATCTTGTTCAGCTCCCTATAGTCGATGCACATGCGGAAAGATCCATCCTTCTTCTTGACGAACAACACAGGGGCTCCCCAGGGTGAAGAACTGGGTCGGATAAAACCCTTGTCTAACAACTCTTGAAGTTGGCTAGACAGCTCCTGCATCTCGGATGGCGCTAATCGATACGGCGACTTTGCTATAGGTCCTGCTCCTGGAACTAAGTCGATGCGGAATTCTACTTGTCGTTGCTGAGGCAATCCAGGTAACTCTTCCGGGAATACCTCAGGAAATTCACGTACTACTGGAATATCCTGAATTGACTTCTCTTCTGTTTTCTTGTCTATCACGTGCGCCATGAATGCTACACAATCCTTTCTCAGATGGCTACGCATTTTCATGAATGACACTAACTTAAAGTCCCTTCTCGGCTTCTCTCCATGTACTTCCAGTACACTTCCACCGGGTAGCGGTAGCGTAACTATCTTCTCAGCACAACATATCGTCGCTCGGTGGTTGGACATCCAGTCCATGCCAACTATTATATCGAAGCTCCCTATCTTGATCGGGATTAGGTCTATACTAAAATCCTTTCCTGCTAAACCTAGGATGCATTTCTTAACTACTTTGCTGGCCTTAACTAACTCCCCGTTAGAATACTCAATTAAGTGTTCCTCTTTCAAGTTTTGCGACTTTTTATTTATCTTAGGCCTAAATTCTAACGACACATAACTTCTATCTGCTCCGGAATCAAAAAGCACAGTAGCAGGATAGTTGTTGAGAAGAAATGTACCTGTAACCACGTCTGGGTTTTGTCTTGCTTCCTCTGTCCCAATAACAAACGCTCTTCCTCGAGCTAGTCCTCCTCGGTTTCCTTGGTTCCCTTGGTTTGCCGGCTGCGCCTGATTTGCGTAAGGTCTTTGATTCAACTTGGGACAAGCATTTCGGTAGTGATTAAAGCTTCCACATTCAAAACAGGCTCTCTTTCTACAATCCTTGTCAGTATGGCCTCCCCTGCCACATCTGGAACAGACAACACATCTCCCAGCATGAAGGTTCCCGCACTTGCCGCACCTCTGATACGTCCCCTTCTCCTTTTCTGCTACTTGAGTCTGCACTCCGTAGCTCCTAGTCACTCTTCTATCCTTACCTGACCTTCCTTTGAACGGTGGCTTGGTGGATTCCTCCACCTTTCTCTTTCCTTTGAACTTGTCACTTGAGAATGATCCCGATCGGATGGCGTTGTTGGTGAGTTGGGTTGCCAAATTTACTGCCTCCTGCAGGGTCTTTGGGTCTGCGGCAGTTTCATTTCCTCTGATTTCGGGAGATAATCCCCAAACATATCTATCGACTCGGTTTTGCTCCGGTGTCACCAAATGGGGTACTAACTTAGCCAACTCGTGAAATCGGGTAGTGTATGTGGTGATGTCGTTTCCTTTCATCTCGTGGCGCCATAATTCAGCTTCCATCTTTTGGAGTTTGCTTCTTGTACAGAACTCCTCCTTCAGCATCTTTTTGAAATCCTCCCAGGTAATCTGACCGGTTGCGTCACGGCCACGGACTTGTACTTGGGTGTTCCACCAAGTCAAAGCTCGCCCTTGGAGCAAACAGGCAGCATATTCGACCTTGTTCCTTTCAAGGCACTTGCTCATATGAAGGACTGATTCCATACCTTCAATCCATGCTAACAACCCAACAGCTCCCTATGTTCCATAAAACTCTTTGGGGTTGCAACTTCGGAAGGATTTTTATGTACAATCCCGTTCCCTGGTCCCTTGATTGTTGTTTTGATTGGTGTTCAACCCAGCAGCCACCTGGCTGACAATGCCGGGTAACGAAGCCATCACTTGCTCCGATACGAGCCTTGCCAAGTTCGGGTCCTCTCTCCTTGGTGGCATGTTTCTAAAACAATACCATGCCCAAAAGTTTTAATGACACTTTCCGTATTCTAAGTGTAATTACAATTCTACTTATTTTTCACAATTTAAATGCCATAATAACTTACGCTATCATTTTAACCTAGCGTTTTTAGACATTTCAGGCAACCACAATAAGCATGTCAATTGTATAGTTATTTTCTAACGCATAAGTAAAGCATAGATCAAATCATAAAGCTTCCATTCATTTAAGCATGATACGAGTCATAATATCATCAAAATAAGTTCAGAATACGATAATATCCATACAATCATCCATAATAAATCATAAATCGTTCAAGTCTAGGCATACTGCCTCAAAAGAAGAGTTTTTCATCAAAAGATCTGTCACCGAGTCCACCTCCTAGGTCCTAACCCTCCAAACGGCCCACAAAAGCAGGAGCACCACCACGGTCACCACCAAATACACCACCGTATACAGGTGGTGGAGTGATGCCATGGTGTGGCTGAGGAGAGTCACTATCCTGGACAGCTGCTGGCTGTCAGCTCCAGCTACGTCAAGGAGGGAGTCTATCATGTGGTCGTGGTGGTCCAGAAGGTGCTCATGAATACCCTGGCCCCGAGCTAAACGTTCGACCTCCTGGCGCTCGGTCGGGGTCATGCCTCTCAGGCAAAGGACAGGGGCACGAGCCATGTGTGGGTGCCTAGGAATCGGTGCTATCGGCGGTGGTCGGGCGACGGGCGGTGGTCGGGCGTCGGGCGGTGGTCGGGCGACTCGAGCTATCGGCGACGATTGTCGGTAAGGCGGCGGAGATCCTGACGATGAGGACGAGGACGACGAGGATGAGGATCCACCATGGCCCCTTACCCGGGATGGCCCCGCCCCGTCCCCAGCGGGGGCGCGGAGAGTCATCCGGACAGGCAGAGGCACGCTCTTCCGAGCGGTGGTACGGATCCGGAGTCCGGTCCGGACAGCAGGGACAGGTCGATGAGAGTCGGCGTCATCATCGCTGTAGGGATCCCGCTCTGGCACGGCGGTCCGAGATCGGGAATCACCGTTCTCGCTACCGGGGTGCTCAGGGGACCCGTGGGATCGGTACTCGGAAGGGTCTGTCTCTTGTGACATGATACTGTGATAAAAGAATTTAGTTAATTTACGGGAAATAAAATTTTTCTGAAATAAGAAATTTTGTACATGTCATATGCAAACTCACACAAATTTACGTTTTTCAGGAAATTTTTTTTAGAAAGTTTCAACTTTTAAACTCTAGCAGTATGATCAATTTATAAGTCTTATCCTACTTATATCATGGCTATGCGTAGGTGATCAGGCTCCGCATTTCTATGATATACCAGGATAGCACCTATTCTAATCATACAAGTTTTTAAATTCTCCTATACCTTGAAATCTTATAATTTAAAAGTTTTAACTTCTTTTCGAAAAAGGTTGGTTATAGTACTTGGTTTTTATGAAAAACCGGTGTTCTCTATAACCTATGGCTCTGATACCAATTCTGTAACACCCCGCTAAAGCGGAAACACGAGGTGCGACAGTCTGGATTTCATAGCGATAGGAGATACATAACACCAATCATTCATAATAAAAGTTTAAATAGCGTTTACAAAGTTTACAATCCAACCATAATTCAAAAATTACAATTCTTTTACAAAACGCAAATAAACGACAAAACATGATTGGTGATCACAAAATTTCATAAAGGCCAAAATCAAACCTTCGGATTTCCTGAAAAGCATGTTAAAACAAGTGTCAACTACGAGAGTTGGTGAGTTCACAGGTTTTTATAAGTACAAAATAGTTATGTACAATACCAATTTCAAATAAACATTTACTTGCAACATTTTTGTAAACAGTTTGGTGAGGCAGTTCATTCACCCAATAAACAATTTAGTGAATTAGTTCATTCACTCAATTTTTATAAAAAGTTTGGTGAATCAGTTCATTCACCCCAAAAATAGCAGTTTGGTGAATCAGATCATTCACCTAGTAAATAGTTTAGTATCAAGTAGTGAGTAAATTTCCCGGGTGATGTGTTAATTACATGATATATATCAGTGAGTTACTACAATCCTTCATTTTGTGACATTGCTACGCCCCTATTCAGCCTTACCGGGGGAAACTAATTCCAGCCGGGGTGAATCTTTTTCAATACAGTGCACCTATCACTCGTCAGTTCTAGGTGGGTATGTCAATCCAAATAGCGCTATCCACGTGTATCATAGGCCCAATTTGTATGGGTTAATAGTAGTGCAGGGGACATTTTCATTTTGTGCTCACGATATCATGCTTCAACATATCAAAATTTAGCTCACAAAACATTTCATTTCATTTTATTTCGATACTAACAATACATTTCATTTCATTTTGTTTCAAAACTCAAATTCATTTCATTTCAATTCATTTCGACACTCGAAACACATTTCAATTCATTTCATTTCAATAATCACATAACATTTCATTTCATTTCATTAACACATTTTATTTCAATTCTCTTTGGTGCTCAAAATTCATTTCACAACATTTTCACAAATAAACACATTCATTCATAAGCATGCTTTTCACCCCAAAAACTCGTAAAAACGATAAAAGTGGGGCTGTGAATACTCACCTCGAGCGATTAATGCGGTTTAGTGAGTGAGGGTGCATGGTCTAATCCCGGCTCCGAACTATGTTCGCCCTATCAAACACGTAATTTTAACGTAAGTTCTAAGTTCAACGGTCCCTATCAAAATCGTACCGATATCCATATAATGCCATTATGTTGTTTATGTAGTCCAACATAGTAAAAATTCATTTTATCACATTTTGGAGACCTCCAAATATTTTGGAAAGTTGAAAGTTCATAAAATTGGATTTTGTAAATTTTCAGAATCTGTCCAAAATTTTAAGATGTAAAATTTGCCACTTTGAACTTAGGTCCACCAAATGATAAATCCTTAAATTTTTACCCTCTGATTTAGGGGATGTTAGGAACAATTTCACCAAATTTCACTATTTTTAGAGGTCTTTTACTATTTTTAAACATTTTTGCAAAATCAGTGGTCCCCTTTTATTTTCCAGAAATACCTTTCAGTGATGTTTTATTCATAAATAATTCATAACACCATCAAATTACGAATTTCAAAAGAGATTTTCTAGCCAACACATATACCAAGCTTTTGGGACAAGATTCATATCATTTGGGTGGTTTTTGAGGGAGATATGACCTCTTAAAGTAGTGCATGTGTAATCTGCCACAAGGGGACAGCCTACACCACTATCTTATTCTCATTGGTTGAAGCCTCATAAGTCCACCAAATGATGTGATTTTGGATTCTATAGAAAGCTAACTCAGAGTACTTGAGTTTAGCATTAAAAAGTTTGCATTTTGGATGATTTATCAAAGAGTTATACATGCATGAAGATGACTCAAATTCCTGACCAAGTGCTGTTGCACACGAAAATGTTTAATGATGGTTTGGGTTCAAATCTTGGTTTTTTGTACAAATCCAGTGGGTTTGAACCCTAACACTTTAAATATCAATCCATAAAAATTTCATGAAGAAATGAGTTCGAGAAAACCCTTTTTGGGTCGTGTAAACTACATGCAAAAACATTGACAGAATCTGTCAAGAATCCAACACCATTTTTACCACTAAAACACATAAAATCATAAACTTTTGGGGTTTTTCTTGCTATTTTACCCCCAAATCAGATTATACAAGTGAAAAATAAACTAAACATGTTTTAGTACCATCAAGACTCATGCATGAACTATTAGCAAAGTTTAGCCCAAGAATGATGGTCAACAACATCACATAAACGATTTTCAACTCCTATCTTGTGTTCTTATGGGGAAGTCATGGATTTTCACCTTCTTAGATTGTTTTCAAACATTTCTAAGGCTAAATCTCCTTCCCAAACAACAAGAGGATTAAGAAACCATAGAAGTAGGTTAAACCCTCAAGAAAATACGAAGATGAAGCTAAAAATGCTCAAAAATGAGGTTTAACACATACACTATGCTCTTACCTTTGAGATGATGATACTTAAATCTTGAAATGAGGTTTTAATCTTCAAAAATCTGTTTGAACTATGGAGATGAAGGCTGGTTTTTAGAGAGAAGATGCAGAGAATGGTTTTTAGAGAGAGAGAGAAATTTGAAAGAAATGAGAGAAAAGAGGATGATGATTATGATTTTATGGGAAAAGAGGAGAAAGAGAGAGGGTAGGGGGGGGGGGTGGCCGGCCCCTTGTGGGTCCCACCTCTCCTCAAATTTTTTTATTTTTTTTTTTGTTGTATTTATTTAATTCCTACACTGTAACAGTTATGTACAATACCAATTTCAAATAAACATTTACTCGCAACATTTTTGTAAACAGTTTGGTGAGGCAGTTCATTCACCCAATAAACAATTTAGTGAATTAGTTCATTCACTCAATTTTTATAAAAAGTTTGGTGAATCAGTTCATTCACCCCAAAAATAGCAGTTTGGTGAATCAGATCATTCACCTAGTAAATAGTTTAGTATCAAGTAGTGAGTAAATTTCCCGGGTGATGTGTTAATTACATGATATATATCAGTGAGTTACTACAATCCTTCATTTTGTGACATTGCTACCCCCTATTCAGCCTTACCGGGGGAAACTAATTCCAGCCGGGGTGAATCTTTTTCAATACAGTGCACCTATCACTCGTCAGTTCTAGGTGGTATGTCAATCCAAATAGCGCTATCCACGTGTATCATAGGCCCAATTTGTATGGGTTAATAGTAGTGCAGGGGACATTTTCATTTTGTGCTCACGATATCATGCTTCAACATATCAAAATTTAGCTCACAAAACATTTCATTTCATTTTATTTCAATACTAACAATACATTTCATTTCATTTTGTTTCAAAACTCAAATTCATTTCATTTCAATTCATTTCGACACTCGAAACACATTTCAATTCATTTCATTTCAATAATCACATAACATTTCATTTCATTTCATTTCATTAACACATTTTATTTCAATTCTCTTTGGTGCTCAAAATTCATTTCACAACATTTTCACAAATAAACACATTCATTCATAAGCATGCTTTTCACCCCAAAAACTCGTAAAAACGGTAAAAGTGGGGCTGTGAATACTCACCTCGAGCGATTAATGCGGTTTAGTGAGTGAGGGTGCGTGGTCTAATCCCGGCTCCGAACTATGTTCGCCCTATCAAACACGTAATTTTAACGTAAGTTCTAAGTTCAACGGTCCCTATCAAAATCGTACCGATATCCATATAATGCCATTATGTTGTTTATGTAGTCCAACATAGTAAAAATTCATTTTATCACATTTTGGAGACCTCCAAATATTTTGGAAAGTTGAAAGTTCATAAATTGGATTTTGTAAATTTTCAGAATCTGTCCAAAATTTTAAGATGTAAAATTTGCCACTTTGAACTTAGGTCCACCAAATGATAAATCCTTAAATTTTTACCCTCTGATTTAGGGGATGTTAGGAACAATTTCACCAAATTTCACTATTTTTAGAGGTCTTTTACTATTTTTAAACATTTTTGCAAAATCAGTGGTCCCCTTTTATTTTCCAGAAATACCTTTCAGTGATGTTTTATTCATAAATAATTCATAACACCATCAAATTACGAATTTCAAAAGAGATTTTCTAGCCAACACATATACCAAGCTTTTGGGACAAGATTCATATCATTTGGGTGGTTTTTGAGGGAGATATGACCTCTTAAAGTAGTGCATGTGTAATCTGCCACAAGGGGACAGCCTTCACCACTATCTTATTCTCATTGGTTGAAGCCTCATAAGTCCACCAAATGATGTGATTTTGGATTCTATAGAAAGATAACTCAGAGTACTTGAGTTTAGCATTAAAAAGTTTGCATTTTGGATGATTTATCAAAGAGTTATACATGCATGAAGATGACTCAAATTCCTGACCAAGTGCTGTTGCACACGAAAATGTTTAATGATGGTTTGGGTTCAAATCTTGGTGTTTTTGTACAAATCCAGTGGGGTTTGAACCCTAACACTTTAAATATCAATCCATAAGAATTTCATGAAGAAATGAGTTCGAGAAAACCCTTTTTGGGTCGTGTAAACTACATGCAAAAACATTGACAGAATCTGTCAAGAATCCAACACCATTTTTACCACTAAAACACATAAAATCATAAACTTTTGGGGTTTTTCTTGCTATTTTACCCCCAAATCAGATTATACAAGTGAAAAATAAACTAAACATGTTTTAGTACCATCAAGACTCATGCATGAACTATTAGCAAAGTTTAGCCCAAGAATGATGGTCAACAACATCACATAAACGATTTTCAACTCCTATCTTGTGTTCTTATGGGGAAGTCATGGATTTTCACCTTCTTAGATTGTTTTCAAACATTTCTAAGGCTAAATCTCCTTCCCAAACAACAAGAGGATTAAGAAACCATAGAAGTAGGTTAAAACCTCAAGAAAATACGAAGATGAAGCTAAAAATGCTCAAAAATGAGGTTTAACACATACACTATGCTCTTACCTTTGAGATGATGATACTTAAATCTTGAAATGAGGTTTTAATCTTCAAAAATCTGTTTGAACTATGGAGATGAAGGCTGGTTTTTAGAGAGAAGATGGAGAGAATGGTTTTTAGAGAGAGAGAGAAATTTGAAAGAAATGAGAGAAAAGAGGATGATGATTATGATTTTATGGGAAAAGAGGAGAAAGAGAGAGGGTAGGGGGGGGTGGCCGGCCCCTTGTGGGTCCCACCTCTCCTCAAATTTTTTTATTTTTTTTTGTTGTATTTATTTAATTCCTACACTGTAACAGTTATGTACAATACCAATTTCAAATAAACATTTACTCGCAACATTTTTGTAAACAGTTTGGTGAGGCAGTTCATTCACCCAATAAACAATTTAGTGAATTAGTTCATTCACTCAATTTTTATAAAAAGTTTGGTGAATCAGTTCATTCACCCCTAAAATAGCAGTTTGGTGAATCAGATCATTCACCTAGTAAATAGTTTAGTATCAAGTAGTGAGTAAATTTCCCGGGTGATGTGTTAATTACATGATATATATCAGTGAGTTACTACAATCCTTCATTTTGTGACATTGCTACGCCCCTATTCAGCCTTACCGGGGAAAACTAATTCCAGCCGGGGTGAATCTTTTTCAATACAGTGCACCTATCACTCGTCAGTTCTAGGTGGGTATGTCAATCCAAATAGCGCTATCCACGTGTATCATAGGCCCAATTTGTATGGGTTAATAGTAGTGCAGGGGACATTTTCATTTTGTGCTCACGATATCATGCTTCAACATATCAAAATTTAGCTCACAAAACATTTCATTTCATTTTATTTCGATACTAACAATACATTTCATTTCATTTTGTTTCAAAACTCAAATTCATTTCATTTCAATTCATTTCGACACTCGAAACACATTTCAATTCATTTCATTTCAATAATCACATAACATTTCATTTCATTTCATTTCATTAACACATTTTATTTCAATTCTCTTTGGTGCTCAAAATTCATTTCACAACATTTTCACAAATAAACACATTCATTCATAAGCATGCTTTTCACCCCAAAAACTCGTAAAAACGGTAAAAGTGGGGCTGTGAATACTCACCTCGAGCGATTAATGCGGTTTAGTGAGTGAGGGTGCGTGGTCTAATCCCGGCTCCGAACTATGTTCGCCCTATCAAACACGTAATTTTAACGTAAGTTCTAAGTTCAACGGTCCCTATCAAAATCGTACCGATATCCATATAATGCCATTATGTTGTTTATGTAGTCCAACATAGTAAAAATTCATTTTATCACATTTTGGAGACCTCCAAATATTTTGGAAAGTTGAAAGTTCATAAAATTGGATTTTGTAAATTTTCAGAATCTGTCCAAAATTTTAAGATGTAAAATTTGCCACTTTGAACTTAGGTCCACCAAATGATAAATCCTTAAATTTTTACCCTCTGATTTAGGGGATGTTAGGGACAATTTCACCAAATTTCACTATTTTTAGAGGTCTTTTACTATTTTTAAACATTTTTGCAAAATCAGTGGTCCCCTTTTATTTTCCAGAAATACCTTTCAGTGATGTTTTATTCATAAATAATTCATAACACCATCAAATTACGAATTTCAAAAGAGATTTTCTAGCCAACACATATACCAAGCTTTTGGGACAAGATTCATATCATTTGGGTGGTTTTTGAGGGAGATATGACCTCTTAAAGTAGTGCATGTGTAATCTGCCACAAGGGGACAGCCTACACCACTATCTTATTCTCATTGGTTGAAGCCTCATAAGTCTTCCAAATGATGTGATTTTGGATTCTATAGAAAGCTAACTCAGAGTACTTGAGTTTAGCATTAAAAAGTTTGCATTTTGGATGATTTATCAAAGAGTTATACATGCATGAAGATGACTCAAATTCCTGACCAAGTGCTGTTGCACACGAAAATGTTTAATGATGGTTTGGGTTCAAATCTTGGTGTTTTTGTACAAATCCAGTGGGGTTTGAACCCTAACACTTTAAATATCAATCCATAAAAATTTCATGAAGAAATGAGTTCGAGAAAACCCTTTTTGGGTCGTGTAAACTACATGCAAAAACATTGACAGAATCTGTCAAGAATCCAACACCATTTTTACCACTAAAACACATAAAATCATAAACTTTTGGGGTTTTTCTTGCTATTTTACCCCCAAATCAGATTATACAAGTGAAAAATAAACTAAACATGTTTTAGTACCATCAAGACTCATGCATGAACTATTAGCAAAGTTTAGCCCAAGAATGATGGTCAACAACATCACATAAACGATTTTCAACTCCTATCTTGTGTTCTTATGGGGAAGTCATGGATTTTCACCTTCTTAGATTGTTTTCAAACATTTCTAAGGCTAAATCTCCTTCCCAAACAACAAGAGGATTAAGAAACCATAGAAGTAGGTTAAAACCTCAAGAAAATACGAAGATGAAGCTAAAAATGCTCAAAAATGAGGTTTAACACATACACTATGCTCTTACCTTTGAGATGATGATACTTAAATCTTGAAATGAGGTTTTAATCTTCAAAAATCTGTTTGAACTATGGAGATGAAGGCTGGTTTTTAGAGAGAAGATGGAGAGAATGGTTTTTAGAGAGAGAGAGAAATTTGAAAGAAATGAGAGAAAAGAGGATGATGATTATGATTTTATGGGAAAAGAGGAGAAAGAGAGAGGGTAGGGGGGGTGGCCGGCCCCTTGTGGGTCCCACCTCTCCTCAAATTTTTTTTTTTTGTTGTATTTATTTAATTCCTACACTGTATTTTTAAACACAGTATCGGGTTTTTCGCGTTTTCGGTAGGAACCGACTTTTTCGAAAGCACTTTTAGACTATATGGAACAGTTTATTCAAGTTTTTAACAAAATTCTTTATTTTGTACATTTCGTTTTCAAAATTTGGCATTATAGGATTTTCGGACGTTTCCGGGCCGGTATGGGCTGTTTCGGGCATTTTCCGGGACTTTTAGGATTTCTGCCTAACTTTTTCACGCAACTTACCTAAATTATTCAGGCAACTTAATTTCTACTTTTTCCACTTACGGGAATGCTACTGAGCAAAAATAAACAGGTAGCTAACCTGAACGTCAAAAATTGACGGATGTCACAAAAACAATTACAAGTAAAGTAATAAAGCACTAAAAACAATAAAGCTTTGACTTTCTTTTAACAACTTTGACTTTGCCTTTGACTTCAACGTTAGCACAATCTTGTGATCTCGGATACAATCCGATTTTACACCCAACAATCTCCCCCTTTGGATTCGAGATCACAAAAAGAATTAGGCAAACGTCTTCAAGAAAGCATCAACACTTTAAACATCAACAATAAGCTTTCTTGAACAATAAGCTTCCGTAATAATCTTCACGAATCATCCAAATCTTCATGAAGCTTTAACAAACTTTGAACACGAAGCTTTAACAAACCGAGATATCTTCAAATAATCACCAAACTTCAAACATCTCTTGCAAGCATCTCTTGTCATATCTCGTAATCTTCTCTTTGACTTGACATTTCGGAACCATCTCCCAAAATATCTTCAAGGCATTTCTCTACTTTACATTTCTAAACCATCTCCCCCTTTTTGATGAAATAAGAAATAACCATCAAAACTATAGAAATGTATGATCAGATAATTCATCTCGTAAAGATACAAACATGTGAACAAACTACCAAGTAAATGAAAAACCATCTCACATAACCATCTCCTCCTTGTTACTCCAGAATTCCCTTTTTTTTACTCCAAAAAAATACCGTCAATTCCATAAAGTAATCCGAATCTTTTCAAATTCAGATATAAGTGGGAAAATCCTGAAACAACACATGAATCAGTTGGAATGCCTGTGAGAAGCACAAAGCAACTCAGTACAACGAATGCACTATATAAGGAGCTTTAGTGATGATCACTCCCCAGGGCTTCCGTTCAATCATCGCAAACACTAAAAGTATTCCTATGAACGTTCCGACAAAGAAACAAATTCCTTGTGTGTATTTGTGATGAAAGAAAATAGCATCAAGTGCTTTCATAAGGCTCAAAATGTGAAAACATTTCACGACTCGATGTGTAGAAATGAAGTTCGAAGGCAGGGCAGCTTCCTTCTGTTTCAATATCGATTTTCCAAATGAAAACCTGATAGATTATGTGCTGCGTCCCCGTGATGAAATGAAACATCTCCTTGTTAAGAAGGAAATGAGTAGCTAGTGGGGTAAAAACGAGAGTCGGCATTGGGCGTTGCCTTGTTTCAATATCGGTCACCAAAGAATGTGAACCAATAGATTATGTGGTTGCCCGGCTTAGAAAAGGTTGGTGCAGAGTTTTATGTTTCTTTTAACTCTGTTCTCACACCCTCCAATTCTTTTAAGCATCCTCACGTCTAACCAAACTCTCATATCACATTTTTTCGCTCAATCACTATGAGAATAACTCGACCACCTGAGTTATCTCCCCCACTCTTTGATGGAGACCCCTCACTCATTTCTCAAGGATAACTTTTTGGGTAGGATTACCGGTTCTGGAAATCCATAGAAGTTCTGTTAAGCTCACACATCTTGTGAAATAAGTTTCCTAAACATGAAAGTACAATGATTCAACGAATGAATCAATGAGCCAATATAAAGCATGCTCGAACAAATATATATGTATAATATAGGAGCATAAGAATTTCTTCAAACAAGTATATGAAATGAAGAACATGAATGAGATAAACTTGTTTGAGAAAACTGATTCATCATATAATGTGAGATATGTTCATGAAAAAATTGTGGTTCACAACAAAATGGATATTATCTATACGAACGAGATATAGATATAACAGTGAAGAACGTATCCAATCAAAGAAACAATGAAGTACAATGAGGAAATATCAAGCGAGTGTATTACCACCGAATAATATGAGCATATAGAAACGTGGTAATAACAAGACAAAAGAAGCTAAACCGATGTGTATGAATACTTGAAAAGTATAGGAAAAGATAATACGCAAGTATTAATCTTTGGAGACACACGATTAGAAAATATCCGTCAACTCATCATGATATGAAAACATTTAAAATCACACTTCTAATTCGAAAAAAACATTTGAGAATCGAGAAGTGAGTTTGAACATTTAAAAACATTTTTCATACCTGAAAGTTGTTCGTCTTTCAGATATGTAAGCATTAAAGCTTATTTGAACTCTCCCCCTAAAATGAATATCACTTTTAAGGACTCCCCCTCAAATGGATAATCTGCAAAACAAGTAGAATTTGGTATTCATTGAAAATGAATCCTTAGATGTTAGTCAGATAGTATCCAATCAGAATAAATAAGCAACTCCCTCTTAAATTAAGATCCGTAACAGATTTAAGTAGGAGTAAGCATGCCAAGCTTGCTAACCAAAAAGTTAAAGCGCTTTTCATCTAAAGGTTTAGTGAAAAGGTCAGCAAGTTGGTAATCTGTTTGAACAAAGAACATTTCGATATTACCTTTCTCCACATTATCTTTGATAAAATGATACCGAATGTCGATGTGTTTGGTCTTGGAATGCTGAACCGGATTTGACGTTATTGCAATGGCGCTTTCCGAATCACAGTAGATAGGGACTCTCTTCAACTTGTAACCATAATCTAGTAGTTGTGTCTTCATCCAAAGCACTTGCGAACAACAACTTGCGGCGGCCACATATTCTGCTTCGGCCGTAGAAGTGGAGACGCAATTTTGCTTTTTCGAAGTCCAACTAACAAGTTTATCACCTAAAAATGGACATGATCCAGAAGTGCTTTTCCTATCCAGTTTGCATCCACCATAATCTGAATCTGTAAAAGATATTAGCTCAAAACTAGAATCTTTCGGATACCAAAGGCCCCAACTCGGGTGTGCCTTTGAGATACCGTAAGATCCTTTTAACTGCCGCAAGGTGTGACTCTTTAGGATTAGCTTGAAACCTAGCACAAAAACATGTGGCGAACATAATGTCCGGTCTAGTCGCAGTGAGGTACAAAAGAGAACCAATCATGCTTCTGTAAATCTTTTGATCAACGGATTTACCGGCTAAATCAGGACCTAAAAGATTTCCAGTTGGCATTGGTGTTTTAATTGGAGAACAATCAGTCATGTTAAACTTTTTCAACATATCTTTAATATATTTTGACTGATTTATAAAGATGCCATCCGGGTTTTGTTTGACTTGAATTCCTAAAAAGAAATTCAATTCACCCATCATGCTCATTTCAAACTCGGTCTCCATGATTTTAGAAAACTTTGTACACAACTCTGGATTAGTAGAACCGAAAATAATGTCGTCAACATAAATTTGAACTAAAAGCAAGTCATCACCTTCTTTCTTCAGAAAAAGAGTATTATCGATCGTACCTCGTTTGAATCCTTTGGATAAGAGATGATTAGTCAGAGTTTCATACCATGCTCTTGGAGCTTGTTTTAGACCATACAATGCTTTGTCCAAGATGTATACATGATCGGGAAAATCTGGATCGACGAACCCTTCAGGTTGCTCTATATAGACCTCTTCATGCAAGACTCCATTCAAGAACGCAGATTTGACATCCATTTGAAATACCTTGATGTTCTTGTAAGCTGCATAGGCTAGAAAGATTCGAATTGCCTCGATCCGCGCTACCGGTGCAAAAGTCTCATCGTAATCAATACCTTCTTGTTGAGAATAACCTTTAGCAACCAATCGCGCCTTGTTTCTGACAATCAATCCGGATTCATCTTTCTTGTTTCTGAAGATCCACTTGGTTTTAATGATTGATTTATCTTGCGGTCTAGGAACCAAGCGATACACTTTGTTTCTTCTGAACTGTAGAAGCTCTTCTTCCATTGCTAAAAGCCAATCAGAATCGTCTAAGGCTTGAGAGACATTCTTTGGTTCAATTCTGCTCAAGAAACTTTTGTATAGGCAGTAATTTGCAGATGCAGATCGCGTTTTAACACCATCATTGACATCACCAATCACATTGTAGCCATTTCAACTAAGCAGGAAGAATTGCAAGATCATCTAGATTGTTCTAACTATCATTTTCATCAATGATTGCAGAAATCTCTGATTGATCATCGGGGGTTAACTCTGATTGCTCAACATTTGGAACTGGAATAGCCTGATCAGAGTTAGATGTAGAACAAATATTCTCCGATGGTCCGGAATCATTCACGCTTGAAGGTTCTGGGACATCGTGAATATCAACTCTTGGATTTCTGGAAAGAACGAGATCTTCATTATCTGCACAAATATCCAGAAAATCATCCATAAACAGTAAATCGAGTTCTGAACTATTTGGTTCAGTAATAGAATCAGAAGTCGTAGTAGAAGCTTGACTATGAATTTCGAGTCCTGAACTGCTATGTTCAGAAGTCATTGACACGGTTTCATCAAAGGTCACATAAACGGTTTCCATAACCATCTTGGTTCTTTTGTTGTAGACCCGGAAAGTCTTTGACGTTAGCGAATAACCAAGAAAGTCTCCCTCGTCGGCTTTCTTGTCAAACTTACCAAGATTGTCACGGTTGTTAAGAATGTAGCACCTACAACCAAAAACATGAAAAAATTTGACATTAGGAACTCGACGGTTGATTATATGATAAGGAGTTTTCTTGAAGCGCTTAGTGATGATAGTTCGATTTTGTGTAAAACAGGCTGTTGAAACAGCTTCGGCCCAAAAAGTAAGAGGTAATCCGGAGTAAGCTAGCATCGTTCGTGCCGCTTCCACTAAGGTTCGGTTTCGTCTTTCTACAACTCCATTTTGTTGTGGAGTATAAGCACCTGAAAAATTATGAGAAATACCAACAGATGTTAGATAAGCATCTAATGTAGCATTTTTAAATTCAGTGCCATTATCACTCCTAATCTTTCGAACTGGAAGTTGCAAAAGAACTTGGATCCTCTTGATAAACTTTATGATCAACTCGGGAGCTTCAGATTTCATTCTCAGAAATTCTAGCCACGTGTACCGTGAGTATTCATCAACCATAACCAGAATGTACTTCTTTCCACTAATTGATTGAATTCTCATCGGTCCGCATAAGTCCATGTGGAGCATTTCGAGTGGTGATTGACACGAAGATTCTGTCTTTGACTTGTGAGAACTTCTCTTCATCTTTCCCATTTGACAAGCCGGACATAAAGAATCTCTATCAAATGTCAACTTTGGAAGACCTTTCACCAATCCACCATTAGCTAGTTTGCTAATATCTGAGAAATTCTGATGAGAAAATCTTCTATGCCATAGCCAACTTTCGCCTTTTGTTGCCTTTGAAAACAAACAAACGGGTTTCGACGAATCTATCACCGGAAAGTCAACCACATAGAGATTGTAAAACCTTCTCCCTTCAAAAATCTCAACACCATCACTATTAATGATGAGACAGTTAATGATGGAAAATAGAACAATGTTATAACCATCACAAAACTGACTTGCACTAAAAAGATTATGACTTAACCCCTCAACATAAAGTACCTTCTTTATGGATACCTTACCATTTGTAAGAATGCCGTAACCTTTGATGACACCAGTCGTCTTATTCCCAAAACTAACTGTTCCTCCTGGTCGTTCCATATAATTGTGCAACAACTCCTTGTAGCCAGTCATATGTCTTGAACAACCGGAATCGACATACCACATATGCCTGGCCTGTAGAAACATGTTAGTTCATCTTGGGAACCCATATCCAAATGGGTCCTTTCTTGTTGGTCTCATACATCTTTAACAAATCAGAAGATGAACCTAAAATATTACAGTTTATACCAGACTTTGAAATTTGTGCATTCAGTAAATCTTTAGGAATCCATTTGCACACAAATTTCACATCTATTGATTTATCTTTTGCTTTTGAAAGATTTTTCTTTTTAGCACTAAACACTTTAGCACGATGATCAAACGAGTAAGCATGAGATTTATCATGAGAAACACCACTAGATCTCTTCTTGTTAACATGACTAGAGTTCAAAGAAAAAGAGTTATCACCACAATGAGTACAATGCAAACGTTGCATAGCAAAAAACATTAAGGCAGACTCAAAAGAGTTTTGACACTTATTGAATCTAACATTCAGATTACATTTATTTGCATCATCAACGGATGACTTTTTAACAAAACGCTTTTTCTTCTTTGAATCTTTCTTCTTCCACCCTAGGCCATGTCGTTTAAAACCTTTTTAATCTGTAGAATTAGAAGAACTAGAGTTAATAGGTGTCTTAGGAACTGAACATACATCAGATGAATCTTTTGAAGATGTTTCAAGTGTAGCACACGAAGTACTTCCAACCTCAAAAGTACTTGCATCAAAATTAATTGAACAAGTTTCAGACTTTGACAAAGTATATGAGGATTTCTCATCTTTTGAAATTCCACTATCACTTGAAACATTTACAACATTTGGTTTATCTTGTGTACCCAACTTTGGTTTTTCAAAAACAGCACCAAATTCCACATCTGGTAGTTTGAGTTCTGATTTAAGGATATCACCTTCAACCATACTATCTAAACTTTTGTACACAAGATAACCATCTTTGTCAATAACAGCATATGTAATTAAATCAGTGACTTCAGTCTTACTACTTTGATCAAAACAAGGTGGAGTTTCTTGAGACTCAAACATGGGGTTTGAAATAAAATTTATCTTTTCTTCTTCAAAACCTTTTTCGATATCATCATCATTATCAGAATCAGAACATGGTTTGGTCTCATCAGAATCAGAATCAGACTCATAATCAGAAACCCTTTTATTTTCTGAAAGATTATTAACTTGAATAAACTCAGAAAGATTTTCACAATCTGTTTCTTTTTCAAGTTCACTTGTCGTATCTTCAGATTTAGGAGTAGAATCAGTAGTCGTTGACTCATTTTCAATATTGTTACTAAGCTTTTCAGATTCATTTGAAAAAGACTTTACATCTTGAGAATACAAAGAAACACACTGAGTATGAGAAAACTCGAGTTTTCTTGTTTTATAACTTTGATTTAAATCATCATATTTAAAATCACATGTGAAATCAAAGTTATTCTTTCTCTTTGGCTTTGAATCTGAAAAACTATCACTTGAGTACAACTTTTTCTTTACCTTTATCCGAAGAATCAGATGATGAACTACCAGATTTTACAAAGGTCTCATTTAATTTTGGAAAACTTAAGTTATCAAACTGATAAAGACCTTTAGGGGCTTTCTTTAAAACATCATTTTCAGGTAAACCTAACCCCATTTTCGGATTGTAAAACCTAGTATCTTTTAGATTATTTGTCAAAAGCTTAAGCGTCTGTTGAGTCTGACCTCTTTTCATATTAAGATCCTCCAACTGTTTGATTTTGGCATAAGCCTCAGACCTATCTTGAAAACAAACTTCATATTTGATCATATATTCAGCTTTTTCAGACTCCAAATTTACTAAAGCACTCTTCATCTCAGAAATTTGAGATTCTAGTTTGGCTTTCTCTTTCCTAATCTCAGCCTTTTCAAGCTCACGATCATCAGCTAAAGATTTATATAACTCACACTCATTACTAAATTCAATGACTCGAGCTCTTTCGAACTTAATCTTTTCCTTCAAGTCATCAAATTCAGTTTTTAAAATTAAAAATTGTTCTTCTAAAGAGCATTCATCATTATCAGACATATCCGAGTCAGAAGGAGTTTGACTTACCTCATTTGATGCCTCGGTCTCTTTGTGAAGGTTGATGGTTTCTTCCACACTTGCCATGAGATTGTAGTGAACTTGTGTGAAATGGGCAGAATCCTTGATGCGGTAAATATTAACTATAAAAAGCGTAACAAGTTTTAACATCTAATGCCTAACCACCTATTACCACATTCACAGGCAAGCGTACCTGATCGATAGCAATATAGCGTAGGAAAGTCCAGGTATCGTATCTACCACTGGGAACGGTCAAGTAACAGACTGGTAATCCTATTAGGTTAATTAATCTAAGGCTATGGGGGGTTTTTGAGAAAATGATTTGAAAACTAAATTAACAACTAAAAAACTAGAAAGCAGAATAAAAACTGATTTAACAATAATAAAGAAAACAATAGCACTTATCATGGCATAGTGAATCCCCAAGTGGATAATTAAGTTACATAAAAGTATGATTGATTTGGCTATTGTAAGGATTTAAGTCTGGGACACCCTAACATGCAGATAATATGATTGTCAACTAGAATGGTCCTCCTAGTCCCAATACCTAGGCTGATTGTCAGACAACCTAAATATCAGTCACCCAATCCTATCTCAACTAATCGGTGTTTTACAATCTAGTTTCTCTCGGTCCAAGAAACCACTTAACCTAATTCTCCGAGGTCTCGAAGGATAAGTCAAGAGAGGTTGATTAACCCAATGAAGTCTACTTTTTTTGGTCCAAAAGCAAACCCAACCAACGAGTTCAAACACACGAAATAGCAGGAATCAAATTGGAATCATAAAACCACATTCAATTAACCAAAATAAATCAATAATCATTAAAACCATAAAATCATATCCACATGGTTCATCTACCACGATAAGTACTACATAGAAAACTACTCACTACTCATAGCTAGGAAAACAGAATAAGTATAGATAAAGACAGACATTCTACCGACCATACAGCTACAGATGATTAATCGAGTATCCGTATCGGCGCAGCGTCTCCTCTCTCCACACTTGATTCTCCCTCCAAACCACTAACCAACTGGTACAACTGACCCTTTTTCTGTATTTTTCTGTCTAGGAATGCATATGGAACTGAAGGCTGAGAACAGTATTTAAAAGAAGGTCCGGAAGCTGTTTCGCGTTCGCCAAGTAGGCGTTCGCGGCGCGAAACACTTAAAAACCCTACTCCTTATATTTTTGGCAAATTCTGGAATCTTCTTGTGAGTGCAAATGCCAATTTCGCGGCGCTAAACTTCATCTTCGCGGCGCTAAGTTGATAAAAAGCAGGAACCTTCTCGAATATCAGTCTTGGCGGCGCCAAAACCTTCACTTCGCGATCGCTAAAACTTCCTTTTTTGTACTTTTCCAACTTTCGCACAATTTCGCCTATTTTCCGCACTTTTTAGCTCCGTGTTCTCCAATACCTTCAAAAGTAACAAACATACCAATTCGTGAGTAATTAGGTGAGAATCAAGTGATAAACGGGGTAAATTCAACCAATTAAGCACCACCAAAACATGTATAATTTTGGTGTTATCAAAATCCCCACACTTAAGCTTTGATTGTCCTCAATCAAAAGACTGAAAGATAAGAAAGATGACACCAAAATTATCTCCACCCAAGATCATCCAAGAAGACAAAGAATACTCACATAGTCAGACACAAAGACAAGACATATCAAGCAATCGAATACCAAGGTGGACCTTTTACCCTCACATAGTATGAATAATAATCTGAAGTGTATCTCTCGGGGGTAAAAGTGTAAAAAGTGATCTCACCAATACTCGACCAATTCCCTTATGCATAAGCTTGGCACTGAATCTAATCTCCACCACTGAGAAGTTGTCAACCGTCAAGAGGACTTAGGGGTTGTAATGTTAGGCTAAGGTTAAGGGTAGGATAAAGGATATATGAGTGGCCAAGGATATTGCAACAAAAACTTGAAAACTAAATTTGTAATGATCCAAACAGTAAAGCACAAAATCTGATTCTCAAACAGTGAAACTATCGGGATGAGCATATCTCTCTCTCTTTTTTTTTTTTTTGGAGTCTCATCTTTTCTTTTTCTTTCTTTTCTCTTTTTCAGAGCAGCAACTATGTTGCTTTTGGCTCTTCTCTCATGCTCTTATCAATCCCATAAAAACTATCAGATTTTTGAAAAACTGGATCAAACATCTCAAGTATCAAATTTAAGTTACGGCCAAAAGATAGATAAAACAATTAGGCTCAAGGGTATATGGTGAATTGGGTAAAGAAACGAAAGGCTAAGGCTCAAAAAATGGTTTCAAGGGTGAAAGTGTTATAAGTGAACACCTTTTCAGAAATTGGCTAGGCAAATTAAATAACCCTATGATGAGGTTATCTAACGAAGGCTAAAAGGGTTAGAAACGAAGGCCTCTATCAGTGCAATGGTGATAAATACTTCTCTTATGTGGTCTCGACAAAAATTCTAGTGACAAGTTCTACCTTGGGTCAAAGTCGGTATTCCTCACACAAATGAATTAATTAGGCTCAATCTCTCAAAGGAATCGGGTGAGGCACTCATGGTAATCAGTATTCCAAGGTATTCTCCTACTCAAACAGTCTCATCTCATGTCCTCCTAAACAAGCAACTCAGTCTCAAAAACAATCTCAGATTTTGAAAAAAATTGGGGTCAAACTTCAAAGCTTTCAAAAATTTGAAAAACGACAATCACAAGCATAAAGTGTACCCAATAAGCAAGCAGACAAGTCAACATAACCCCCTCCCCACACTTAAAATTTGCAGTGTCCTCAATGCAACAGTTAAAATAATTAAGGAGTAATTGGGAAAAAGAGAAACTTCCCGGGTTATTTGACTTGTTCTGATCTGAGAGAGATTATTCCGGAAATCGTACCTGATGCAGAATCATAAACAGCTGTATCTAAAAACAAAAAGAAAAATAAAAGGTAAAAAGAACAAAATAAAATAAACCAAACTAAGCAAACAATTAAAATCCTAAACAATCCAAACAAAAATTAAAAGATAGTAGCAAATCAACCACAAACAAAAATAAAATTGCTTAGACAACCATATCGAATAGAGAGATAAAAGAGAGATCAATAGGGGCCTCGAGGTTGGTTACGCCAATGCTCGAAAGTGGGATAACCGGGCGGTGCATCGTCGGAGAATGGCCAAAACTGCGATGCAGCAAAAGGAGTCGCAGGTGCAACACCAAATTGGGAGGCCATTCGGTTCATTAATCCACTTTGCCAGTTGGCTTGGTGGAGAGCCTCCGTGGTGTTATACTCCATATGCTGATGATGTCGACCATAAGTAAGTTGCATCTCCGATAAACGATTACTCAGGTCTTCATAACCCGAGTGCCCCGCTTCATCCGTCGGTTGTTCGTCCTCGTTCGCCCCGCTCGCTTCACCGGTTTCTTGGGTACTCCTCGTCCTCCTTCTTGGCTCGTGTGTTTGTGGATAAGGGATCCACGTGAACTGATCTCCGCCAACCAAGTGATCTACCGCAGCTGCCCCCATTCCTCGGAGTTGCTCCATGTCGATCAAACCCATCTCCCCGAGGCTCGTCATCGAGGCAATAGCATCATCGGTTAGAACCCCGTAATGCCTAGCCAAACGGGTGACATATTGGCCACCGGCCATCCGGCTACCCTCGCGATAACCGCCTCCCTTCATGAGTTGCATGGCGACGGTATAGGGAGCGTTCGGGTATTTGTCATCCGTGGTGAGTTGCTCGAGAAGCCAAAGATCATAGGTCGAGATATTCTCCTCACTCGAGGAACGTGCATTGACCGCATTAACAAGCATCCGATGATAGAGTCGGTCCGAAGAAGAGAGAAGGCTTTTGACCTTGAGATTGCCACCATAGTTGCCACTTCCGAGAACTGCCCAAGATAAACTGGGATCGAAGTCGTCCGGCCTCTTTCCGCTGGCGAACATGTACTCCATGAATCCGGGAGCCTCCACCTCGGCTTGGGTATATATCCCCAAAGCCACCGCCAAGTCGACCAAAGAGATCGAATGCCAAACACCACCGAGTCGAAAACTCATGCACGGCTGGTAAAACTCATCGAGGGCTTTCTCTTCCTCAAACCGAAATGTAGCCACGAACTCCAGAATGAGCTCTCGGTAAAGGGTCTCGGCAAAATCAAAGATGCGCTCCCAAGCATGGCAAATAAAGTACTCGGAGCCTTCCTCATCGTACGCATGCTTCTCCAATTTGGCTCCGATCTCATTTCTCACGCCCATAACTTGGAGAAGATCCCAATCTACTCTCCTCGGGACCAGGATTTGACGGGACGCGAGTCGGTCGACAATCTTTCGGTAATGCTCACGCCTTCGATCATTCAACGTTGGATCGTTCCCAAAATAGGTGAAGACGTGACCTCCACCCGGCGCACGAAAATTAGGGACCGATGAGGTTGACGAACGAGTTCTTTGTCTCTACAAAATCCAAACAAACAATGTCTTAGTCCAAGTGTATCCAATATGATCAAGACAAAGTTCATATCATTCAAACCAATGAGACAAAATTCCAAGGCTAACAATTCAAGCCAAACGATACATGTATTGCGATTCAAAATGAATGGGGTGTGTAACATCCCCACACTTGAGCTTTTAGCCAAGGTTCCACTAACACAATCTAGTAAAATCAAAAGATGGGGATTTTGGATGCAAAATCCCCACACTTAGCATTCAAGCACAATCCAACTAAATTCAATAACCCATTAACTAGCATGCTATAATGAAATCGCACTCTAAGAACGAAGCATGCATCAATCAAGAATTCTAACCATCAATGGTGCACTCTAGAACAATTCCAATTCCATACAATTCACCATTGAAGGTCCAACAAGCTAGATTCAACAAGCAAAACACATGCCAAAACTATTTTTCCATCAAAAATCATAGCATGCAATCCAAATCAACAATTAATTACACAATGGGGTTTCAATTCAAGATAGAATCTATGAAAACCTAGAACCACCATTGTTGCCCCAAATCATGAATTCACTATACTAAATCGAGCTTAACCAACGAAATTAAGTTAGGAAACATACCTTTTGTGCCATTGTGGATGAAATTGAAGCTTAAGATTTTCGAACTTGGCAAGGACGTGAGAGGATTTCGCGGCGCCGAGAGAGAAATTAGGTTTTTGTGTTTTGAAAAAGTGAAAAATGAGGGTTTAAAAACCGTCAGGGCCGACTTCGCGTCGCTAAGCCTAAGGCTTCGCGTTGCGAAGAGGCGGTTTCCAAAAATTCAAAATTGTAAAATCGATTCTCGCATCGCCAAACATACCACTTCGCGTCGCCAAGTTCAAAAATTTTACCTGATGTTGGTCTGGACAGACTTCGCGTCGCCAAACTAAAGGTTTGGCGTTCGCGAAATCTTTCTGTTTCCACCTTTTGAAAAATTCCGATTCGTGTCGGTTTTCGTCGATTTTGGCTTCTATCCCTTCTGAATGGTTACCTAATCAATACAAAACAAAAACATTAGTAAAAACTCACACGAAAAACACTAAAACTGAAAATAACGAAAAATGCTCGGGTTGCCTCCCGAGAAGCGCTTCATTTTTTACTGGGTCTAGAGCTCGACCCCGCTTTCGGCTCATTTCTTGGCTCGTCGGGCTGACGAACCCCTTTTCTTTCGATGTTCCTTCTTGGAGGGTCCCGGATTGGTAGATATCTCCTTTGGTTGTATCGGATTCGGGTAGTCCTCCGTCTTCTTTCGGCCCATTTGTTCATGAGGTGGCAGTGGGCGGTTCGGGACCTTCTTATAGGTAAGAGAAGGATCTTTATAAGGCTCATCGAGATGTCTAACCGGCTCTCCGTTGGGATCAAAGTACAAACGGTTTTCTCCATACCCCATGCTCGTAACTTGATTTCGCATGTCCGTATAGTAGACGAAATTTCCGATTCGAATCGGAACTGCTTCCGCTATCCCCAACGGTTTGGTCATGTACCCGTTCACTCCTCGATATTGATAATCTGTCGGCTCGATCTTCTTGATACCCATTTTCCTACAAAAACAAGAAGGCATCATGTTAAGTGCGGCACCTGAATCAATTAAAGCAAGACCTTTGTATTTAGAACAGGAAATAGGTAAACTGTAACTTCCCGGGTCATGCTTGATTGGTGCGATATAGATGAGCTCTTCCTTGTCCGGTTTCTCTTTCTCCTTCTCTTTTCCTTTCTTTTCTTTCTTTGGTATCACGAACTCCGCGTATCCACCTTGCTTTCCATCCTCATCCTCGTTCTCGTTATCACTTGATGTGTCCGAATCATTAAGCTTAAGATGCTCGAACGAGATTGTGAACCCCTCCGAATCGTAATCCGTGGCATAGTCGGGCTCACTTTCACTGTCGCTATCCACGTACTTTTTGTTGTAATTATCTGTCCACGCCTTCTTTGACTTCGTTCCGACCATCATGAGCATCGGCTTTGCGTTTTCCACCTTTAGATTGACTTGGGTTTGCGTCGGAAGTTCTCCTTGGGTCCTCTCGGCTAATGTTTGAGCAATGCGTCCAACCTGCAATTCCAAATTTTGAATTATGCTCTGATGGTTACGCAAATATGACCCTACCTCATCATTGATTTTCTTTTGCGCATCCATGAACTGGATGAGTCGGTCCTCGATAGAAATGCGTGGCTCTCCCTCCGTGCGTTGGTTCGGTTGATTTGGTGTAAAGAATCCGGGAAGTCGTGGGTTGAAGTTACGGTTGTTGTTCCACCTCCCTTGGTAATCGCCCCGGTTAAGATAATTAACTTCCTCCGGTGTCATCATCGGGCGATTCGGACAATCCTTAGTCAAATGTGGACCCTTGCACTCCTCGCATCCAACCTGCAAAGCATGAACAGATTTAATTAGTTCATCTATTTTTCGTTCAAATTTTACCTGTTGGTTTTTCACAGCAGCTATTTCATCCGATGGATCAAAATCGGTTGAGATTTTCCCGGCCATTCTTGGAATTTGTAAGCGCTTGTCCGTCCTCCAATCTATGTTGTGTATGAGCATGTCTTCGAGGAGCTTATAACCTTCCGTGGGTGTTTTATACATGAAGACACCTCCAGCAGATGAATCTAATGTAGCACGTGAAGAGTAAGCAAGCCCACTGTAGAAAGTTTGGACTTGTTCGCTCTTAGTCAATCCGTGACTCGGGCACGAATTTAGAAGGTGTTTGAAACGCTCCCATGCTTCGGATATGGTCTCCCCGTCATCTTGTTGGAAGGATCGGATGTCGGCTTTCAACTTGTCGATCTTAGATGGTGGAAAAAATCGGGAAAGGAAATTGGAACGCAGTCCTTCCCAAGTAGTGATCGAGCTTGGCTCTAACGAACGCAGCCAAGCTCTAGCTTCTCCGGCGAGTGTGAGAGGAAAGACTCGGAGACGAATCGCATCATCTCGGCCTTCCTCGGTTTTGAACAGATCACAAATATCCACGAAGTTCTCCAAATGCACGATAGGATTGCTATCGTTTTTTCCGTCGAAGGTAAGGTCCTTGATCATGTGAAGGAGCTTCCCGGGGATTTCCTTGTTTAGATTCGGCTTCGTGATCGGATTCGTGGGAACAATTGGAGCGGCCCTCCTGGCGGTCCACATCGGTGCTTCCTCTCCCATCTCAAAAATCAAAGCTCTCGGGCGAACTTTGTTGGCTCTCGTCTTTTTGTTTCTTTTTCTGAATTCCCTCTCCGGTTCCTCAAATGGCTTTAACAAATTTGCCGTGACTGAAACCACAACAAACAGTTACGGGCAACTTGCGGGAAACAAAGAGATAATAATAATTATAATAAATAAAAAAAAAACTAAAAAGCAAAAACTTGCAAGGGATGTAATCCCTCACAAGGATCGATTAACAAAACTAACAAAGATTAAAAGTCTAAATACTACCGTTCCCCGGCAGCGGCGCCAAAAACTTGATGCGGTAAATATTAACTATAAAAAGCGTAACAAGTTTTAACCTCTAATGCCTAACCACCTATTACCACATTCACAAGCAAGCGTACCTGATCGATAGCAATATAGCGTAGGAAAGTCCAGGTATCGTATCTACCACTGGAAACGGTCAAGTAACAGACTGGTAATCCTATTAGGTTAATTAATCTAAGGCTATGGGGGGTTTTTGAGAAAATGATTTGAAAACTAAATTAACAACTAAAGAACTAGAAAGCAGAATAAAAACTGATTTAACAATAATAAAGAAAACAGTAGCACTTATCATGGCATAGTGAATCCCCAAGTGGATAATTAAGTTACATAAAAGTATGATTGATTTGGCTATTGTAAGGATTTAAGTCTGGGACACCCTAACATGCAGATAATATGATTGTCAACTAGAATGGTCCTCCTAGTCCCAATACCTAGGCTGATTGTCAGACAACCTAAATATCAGTCACCCAATCCTATCTCAACTAATCGGTGTTTTACAATCTAGTTTCTCTCGGTCCAAGAAACCACTTAACCTAATTCTCCGAGGTCTCGAAGGATAAGTCAAGAGATGTTGATTAACCCAATGGAGTCTACTTTTTTTGGTCCAAAAGCAAACCCAACCAACGAGTTCAAACACACGAAATAGCAGGAATCAAATTGGAATCATAAAACCACATTCAATTAACTAAAATAAATCAATAATCATTAAAACCATAAAATCATATCCACATGGTTCATCTACCACGATAAGTACTACATAGAAAACTACTCACTATTCATAGCTAGGAAAACAGAATAAGTATAGATAAAGACAGACATTCTACCGACCATACAGCTACAGATGATTAATCGAGTATCCGTATCGGCGCAGCGTCTCCTCTCTCCACACTTGATTCTCCCTCCAAACCACTAACCAACTGGTACAACTGACCCTTTTTCTGTATTTTTCTGTCTAGGAATGCATATGGAACTGAAGGCTGAGAACAGTATTTAAAAGAAGGTCCGGAAGCTGTTTCGCGTTCGCCAAGTAGGCGTTCGCGGCGCGAAACACTTAAAAACCCTACTCCTTATATTTTTGGCAAATTCTGGAATCTTCTTGTGAGTGCAAATGCCAATTTCGCGGCGCTAAACTTCATCTTCGCGGCGCTAAGTTGATAAAAAGCAGGAACCTTCTCGAATATCAGTCTTGGCGGCGCCAAAACCTTCACTTCGCGATCGCTAAAACTTCCTGTTTTGTACTTTTCCAACTTTCGCACAATTTCGCCTATTTTCTGCACTTTTTAGCTCCGTGTTCTCCAATACCTTCAAAAGTAACAAACATACCAATTTGTGAGTAATTAGGTGAGAATCAAGTGATAAACGGGGTAAATTCAACCAATTAAGCACCACCAAAACATGTATAATTTTGGTGTTATCAATCCTCATCATCAGAAGTATCATCATACCAACATTCTTCTTCCGCCATCAAGACTTTACCTTCACTCTTGCGTTTCGCAAGTTGAGCCTTCTTTGAGTAGTAGTCAAAATCCCTGACTTTCGGTGCTCTACAATCTTTGACAAAATGGCCAGGTTTGCCACAGTTGAAACATACGTTTCCTTTCTCACCTGTCTTTTCTTTCTCATAACTCTTTCTCTCCGGCCTTCTCTCATAATCCTTTGGCTTGTACTTGTCTCTTTTGTAGTTATCGAACTTGGGTTTCGAATAGAACTTCTTCTTCCCATAACGTTTGTGAATCGAACTAGACAAAAGAGCAAGCTTGTCGGCAACTCGCTTCAAATCAACATCGGATTCAGAACTTTCATCTTCAGGTGTTTCTGAATCAGAATCAGACAACTCGGTGACTAAAGCCTTTGAATGGCTTTTCTTCTTTGAACTAGCGCTAGGGAGCACACTCTTCTTCTTTTCAGTCAACATAGCCAGAGAATCAGAAATACTCTTCTGCTTCGTCACAATATCTTTGACTTTCACTTCATGTTGACTAAGAATAGAATACAAGTCATGCAAGTCTTCTTCTGCCAAATTCTTGTTCATCAGAAGATTAACCGAGTAGTGATCCCATTCCGAATTGAGATTCTTTAGAAACTTGAAGTTTATCTCAGAAGTAGACTTATGCATTCCATTTCTCCTCAAATCATTCAGAATGATGTTGAACCGACTGTAAGAATCAACAAGTGTTTCTCCCTCTAACGCCTTAAAACCTTCATAAGCACCAATTGCTTGATTTAGCTTGGCTTGGATTGATCTCTCCGTCCCTTGAAACTGCTTCTCTAACTCATCCCACAATTCTTTTGCTGTCTTTCGATTATCAACACGATTGAATAAATCGTTCGGAATTGTCATCGTTAGAAAAGTAAGAGCTTTGTCATCAATTTCCGCTCTGATCTTCTCGAGCTCATTGTAATGCCGAAAGAGTTTATACACTCTTCTTGGTTCAATTGCGGGAGTAGTAGCAGTCTCAGGAGTACCGGGAATGTCAATGAAAGGCTTAATTGGACCTTGTTGAATGCTTGTCATGAGAGTCTTGTCGATGTTGTTAAGGAATTGAATCATCCTTACACGCCATTGCGGATATTCTCCAATTTGAAGAACCGGAGGTTTGGACTTTGAACCCATGCATAATAGATCTCTTGACATCTTCGTAGAACTTGAACACGATCGAAAATTCACTAAAACTGGTAGATTTCTTCCGAACTTCTGGAGGTATACAAATCTGAGAATCTGTAGCTAATCTGAACACTTCTTTTGATCAACGAAAAGGTTAGTGACAAAAGTCAAAAAGTCAACAGAAAAGTCAACCGGTGAATAGCGAAATCCCGAGAAAAAATATTTTTTCAAAAATTTGAAAGTTGATTTTGACCGCGAAATTGAAATCTTAGTCCAAAAATACAACCTCTCGGAAATCACCAAAATCTCGGAAAAACCGGCAATTTTCGGGAAAAAATGACCTTCTTAAAAATGACTGAACTTTTTCACCGTAGAATCAGATAAGAAGTCTTAAAAAGTTTACGTGAAAAAACGCCCGAAAAACGCTTCCAGGCTTTTTTTTTTTTTTTTTTTTTTGCTTAAACTAATCCGATTCGGAAAACACTATATTCCGATTCGGATTTTTCAATTTTCCGAATCGGAAAATATGGTTTTCCGAATCGGAAAAATAAACCTGATAGAGTTCCGAGAAAAATTTCGAGTTGGTATTTAGGCAATTTCCGAATCGGAAAATGATGTTTTCCGAATCGGAATTTGACTAATACCAAGTCGGAAAACGAATAAGATCAGATCTAAACAACAATTCAAGTCCAAAAAAAAATTTCCGATTCGGAAAATTTCAAAAATCCGATTCGGAAAACTGATATTTTCCGATTCGGAATTTTTGAATATTCCAATTCGGAAAATATGAACAGAATTCGGAAAAAACGAGAAAAAACCGAGCAGAAGGTAAAAAAACTCAAAAATTACTGCTCAAATCACCAAATTTTGACTCAAAATCACTCACAAACACAGTAAAAACATCATTTTAACCATACACAATCAAATTTACATCCAAATCAATGATCAAAATAAGAAAATCAAACCTCAAACCTCCATTTTTAAAAAAACACAAAAAGCTTAAGAAATCATACCAAATTCAATGAATTTCCAGCTCTGATACCACTTGTTGTTCCAGATTCAAGTTCTAATCAACATGCAACTAGTAGAGAATGATTTAGAAAGCCATATGTTATTGATTCTTGGATGAAAAGTTTACACACACTAACACACCAAGAACATACACACTTAAGAACTAACTTTCTCTCAATTCACTCTCAATTCACAATGATACGTATGCATGTTCTAACTTCCAAACTAACTCACTTTGGGTATTTATACCCAAACCCTTACAACCCTTCAACTTTGAACCAATTACACTTTCTACCCTATCTATACAAAACAATTACAAGTAAAGTAATAAAGCACTAAAAACAATAAAGCTTTGACTTTCTTTTAACAACTTTGACTTTGCCTTTGACTTCAACGTTAGCACAATCTTGTGATCTCGGATACAATCCGGTTTTACACCCAACACATCGTACGGAGTACACCATATTTCCCCCTTGTGAGGATTTTAAGACAACACCTACTCCTGCTCCTCGTATGTTCGAGGATCCATCGACATAGAGTAATCAGGGTTGGTTGTCTTGAATCGTCACATTTAAAACTCGTCGCACGTCGTCGGCTCTAATCCGGGACTGAATTCTGCTACAAAGTCTACCAATGCTTGTGATTTTATCGACGTCTTAGGTTTGAATTTAATGTCGAACCCACTGAGGTAAATACTCCACTTAGCTAGACGTCCTGTAAGTTCAGGCTTTCGTAAGACAGTCTTAAGTGGGTAGTTAGTTTCGACAATGATACGGTGCGACTCAAAGTAATGCCTTAACTTTTTCGCAGCAGTCACGAGGCCTAGTAGCAATTTTTCCATTGACGTTTACCTGGTTTCTGCGTCGAGAAAAGATTTTCTTACGTAATAAATCGGTCGTTGCTGTTGATCTTCTTCTCGTACGAGTACCGCACTTGTCGCATTATTGCTCACTGCTAGGTATAGTTGCAAGCTTTGACCTTCAACTGGCTTAGTCAATAATGGTGGGGAAACCATATATTGCTTTAAGTCTTGTAGAGTCTTCTCATGGTCGTCCGTCCAGTGGAATCCCTGGTTCTTTCGAAGAACATTATAGAACAAGTGGCATTTATCCGATGATCGTGAGATGAATCGGTTTAAAGCAGCCACACGTCCTGTCAGTTTCTGGACTTCTTTGACATTTCTTGGGGATTGTATTTCAGTGATGGCTTTTACTTGCTCTGGCTTGCTTCGATTCCTCGTTGCGTTACCAAATATCCCAAGAACTTTCCTGCTCGTACTCCGAAAGAACACTTTGTTGGATTGAGCTTCATCTTGTATTGTCGTAGGATGTCGAATGATTGCTTCAGATGTGTTACATGGTCGATCGATCGTTCTGACTTCACGAGCATGTCGTCGATATAAACCTCCATCATTCGTCCTAGATGTTCCTTGAACATCATATTCACCAGTCTTTGATATGTCGAACCCGCATTCTTAAGTCCAAATGGCATTACTTTGTAACAGTATATGCCTTTGTCTGTAATGAATGCAGTTTTTTCTTGATCGTCCGTGTGCATCAGAATTTGATTGTATCCAGAATATGCGTCCATGAATGTGAGTAATTCATGTCCTGCCGTTGCGTCGACCATTGCATCAATGTGAGGTAACGGGAAAGGATCTTTTGGACAGGATTTGTTCAAGTCTGTGAAGTCGATACAAACTCGCCATTTCCCGTTTTTCTTTTGTACGACGACCACGTTTGCCAACCAATTTGGATACTTGACTTCTCTTATCTTGCCAGTTTTAAGCAGATTGTCGACTTCATCGTTAATTACTTTATTGCGTTCAGGCGCGAACTTACGACGCTTCTGCTTTATTGGCTTGAAAGTAGGGTCTACGTTCAATTTGTGTGATATAACGTTTGGATCTATCCCAACCATATCTTCGTGCGACCAGGCAAAACAATCTGAATGTTCCTGCAAAAAAGATATAATCGTATTTTTTATGTCAGGGGAAGCGAGGCTCCTACGAAGACCTTTCGATCAGGATGTTCAGGATCGAGCACGACTTCTTTTAATCGAAGATCATCGTTCGACCCCTTCCCATCCTGGCTCTGTAATTGCTAGATGTCCTGCGGCTTTGTCTTCATGGTAATTTTGTAACATTCTCTAGCGATCTTCTTTTTCACTGGCGATTTCCTGAATTCCCCAAGGAGAAGGAAACTTAATCTTCTGATGGTACGTCGAAGGCACTGCTTTCATCTCGTGTATCCAAGGTCTTCCAAGAATAACATTATAGGCTGATTGACGGTCTATAACATTGAACTTCGTTTGTTTGTTGATTCCTTTAGCGAAGACATGTAAGATGATTTCTCCGAGAGTGTTCATTGAATCCCCATTGAATCCAATCAGAGTAGTGCTTCGTCGTACGCTTTCTGATCGTTCGATTGCCATGACTTTAAGAGTATCTGCAAAAATAACATCAGTAGAGCTACCTCCATCGATCAATATTCTCTTAGTCGAACAGTTTCCGATGGTCAACTGTATGACTAGAGCATCATGATGCTTATGGTGGACCCCCTGAGTATCATCTTGATCGAACGCTATTGTCATTGCATCGAGCTCTTTTTCAGCCTTCGACTTGACTTCATCGGGGATGGGGCACTCGTTTGGACCGTCTCGTGCATGTCTTTTAGCTGTAGAATACGTAAGACCGCATACTTCCGATCCTCCGGTGATGCAATTTATGACTTTAGTATGAGCTGGAGATGATGGTCTTTCTTGTTCATCGGGGATGACACCTTTAAGATCTCCCTTCGACTTCAAATACGAAATCTCCTTCTTAAGGCTGATGCATTCATCCGTCGTATGGCCATGATCCTCGTGGAAATCGCACCATTTGTTTTGATCTTTGTCTTTGCTGGGATTGTCAGATTTCTTTGGCCATCGTACGTTTGCATCAATCTCTCGTAGTGAATCCACCAGATCTTTCAATGTACCTGCAAAGTTGTAAGTAGACAATTCTGGATAACATATTTTAACGTACCTTTGTTTGGTCGAGTTTTTGACTCATGTCGAGGGTTTCCAATCTTGTTTACTCTTTTGTGCTTGAAGTCGTGCTTTTGTGCACTAAGAGGTTTCTTCTCGCTGGAATGCTTTCGTCGAAAGAGAGCGTCATCTTCTATTTTCATCAAAGCTAGTGTTCTAGCTCGTACGTCGTCGAAGTTTTCTAGTGGGTATTTTGTCAGTTCTAGATAAAATCCAGAGGAATCTTCCAACCCACGTTTGTACGCCTCGATTGCAGTCTTTACATCGCAATTCTTTACTTCGATCATGGCTGCGTTGAACCTGTTGAAGTAGTCACGGATTGTTTCTCCTGGTTTTTGTAGGACGAAGTACAGATCGCTGGTCTGCTTCTCCATCTTACGACTGCTAGCGAACTATCGCGTGAATTGATTTACCAATTCTGCAAAGGATCCAATACTTTTGGGTTTTAAGTTGATAAGCCATTATAACGCTGCTCCTATCAAAGTTGATCCAAAGCTTTTGCACATGCAAACTTCTTGATATAGCGTCGGTATAGGAACTGTCCACATGAGTTGCTTATACTGTGCGACATGTTCAACTGGATCAGTGACTCCAGAATATTTTGTCGCAAAGGCTGGAATACTGTATTTTTTGGGTACGTCGACAAGAGCTATTTCGTCGACAAATGGCGAAGCTTGAAATCCGGTTTTAGGCTCGACTTCGACAGGTACTGCTGCGCCGAGTAATTTTGCAAGTAATGCGAACAACTTCTGATTTTGTTCCTCCAGGGATTTCAATCGTACGTTCAAAGGATCTTCAGTAGTCGCTGGAATTGCTGGGATAAAACCGAAAGAAGTTCCAGTGTTTGGTGGGATTGTTGTATGAACTATGGAACTAGCAGCAGTGGGTATATGACCAGGGATAGAAATTTGTTGCGAAATGTTGTTAAAGGGACCGAATGTGAATGCGGGTGGGCCTTGAGGCATGGATGGTCGTACATAGTTCTGCTGGTTGTTTGATAGAGGTGTTGGGTTTTTCCTGTGATCTCCGAATCAGACTGATCCGAAGAACACTAAATTGAGCGGAAGCGGTTATGGATGAAAACCCGAAACCACGATCTTTCCGTTTTAAGTTAGTTTAATCAATTAATAGGTTTAGGCTTTCACCTGGATAGCTTGAGACTTAGTCCACCTGTAATCAACCGTACGAGTGTTCCTCTAGCAGAACTCAAAACCCGAAGAATAACCGAAACCAAGCTGGCTTAGGTATGGTAGGCGGCGCCAAGAGAGAGAGAGAGAGAGGGGGAGGGAATTTTTTTGGAAACCTTTTAACTGGAAACTAATTGAATGAATGAAATCTTAAACCCCTAAGGCTTATTTATATAGCTTATCAGATGGTAGAATCCTTATCTGATTCAGTTTCCTTTATAATTATCTAACCTTTTATTTTTCTTTAAGAAATGATTTTCTAGATAATTACCTCAATTAATTAGATTTTCTATTATATATTTATTTTACTAATAAATATATAATTATCTTAATTAATTTAACAACCCTCTAACTTTGGGATTTCTGACTGAAATTACCCAACTGATTTATAATTGACTATTATAAATCCAAACTCTCCATTTCTGAGTTTTATTTATCTTACTCGATTTATAGGTTCTCACAGGTGTGACCCTCAAGTGTCTTGTAACATTGGATGTGTGATTACTGGTTTGTCAACTTCTGCACACAATAACTAACAAGAGGCACTGATGTATAAAACTGAGGACGAAATGGTGGTCACAGGTGCTGAGGTGGATAAGGAGAAGGAATAGGCATCGATGAAACATGCGAAGCTCGAAGTCGTTGAATTTCTTCATTGGCTTGTTGCAATTGCTGTTGTAGAGATGCTACGAATGTGTTATCCATTATCATGCAAAGATAGCTCAAAGAAAACTCGAAGAAAAGATTAGTACGAAGGCACACTTTTCACCGAATGAAATTATTCTCAAAACGGAGCCCCACGGTGGGTGCCAAACTGTTTATGTAAAAAATTACACAAGTCTAATGTCGAAGAAACTGTGTGAGGCTAAACCGTCGAGAGAAAGAAATTACAGTCGATAACAAGTGCAATAATAAATAAATGAACACAAATATTTTGATGACGCAGAAAAAACCTCACGACGGAGGAAAAAACCTGCGGTCGACCAGTATTAAGTCGACGTTCCACTATAGATCACCAACTAGGGGTGATATCCTTTAATTTTACAGCTTCGGTCGTACGATTACAAGGAAATAAACAACAAGATCGAACGTAAATTACAACTGACTATCAAAATAATGAGTGCAAAGCTTGTAGTATTCGAGAATGCCGATGTAGTTGTGAAACGAGAGCTTGATCCTTCTTTTATAGCTGCTTGGTGATAACCGTCCAACGGATTGTTGATCACTAATGCCTAGATCGTAACTGTCGCGGAAATCTTGCTCATAACGGTCGATCTCTTGATGACGTCGTTAATGGAAGAGTTATGGTTGAAATACGACCGTTGTAATGACAAACTCCAACGAACATAACAGAGTACTCAATTTCAAATTTCTTCAAAGGTGTACAATTGTTGGATATGATGATATGTTTATCTGCAATAAGAACAAACTCTTCGTATGTCTATTCGTTAGTAATGTCGTACGACATGTACAGTAATATTGTTCGACTAATCGTTAGACTCATTCGACCGATTGTTATACTTGTTCAAAGGTATTGTCAACTTTTGTCTCAGGACCTTATCTTAATACGGGATTACTATTCTGAGAGATATCTTACGTTTATAATCGGTCGTCGTGCGATCGTGGATTTTTACCCAAACATATATAATCCTACAAGTTGTATCTAAAATTTGTTTAGGAGTTTAATTTGTTGTATGCCATTTTTTTTCAGAATTGAAGATGATATGCTTATCAATGATGAAGATATGCTATAGAATATTTGGTTTTCCTTGTATCTCGGAATTGCTACATGTAAGGGAAGGGGTCATTGATGCATTTTATGCATGTAAAAGAACCGAATGTTCAAGAACCGTGTTTGGGTAGAAATCCACGATCGTACGACGACCGACTATAATCGTAAGATATCTTTCAGGATGATAATCCTGTATTAAGATAAGGTCCTAAGATAAACTTAACAATACCCTTAAACGAGCATAACAATCGGTCGAATAAATCTAGCGACCAGTGAAACGACATCCTTATATAAGACGTACGATGCATTACTAACGGTAACCTCTATCGTAAGTTTTCTTATTGATTACAGGGAATCATCAGTTACCGGATATCTCGCCTGTAGTTAAAGACCTGGTCCACGATCATTTAAAGGCAATCAAGACAAAAATTTAATCTCATTTAATGCGACGTCCGTTATGACCGTTGAATATATTAATGTTCGACCGTTATGATGAAGACTATATAAGTCAGTCAAGACTACATTCGAAGGACAAGAGACAACTCTGGAAACAACTATTATACTCTCTCTAGCTTAGAATTCATAAAATATTTCTAATTTACATACGATCGCACATCTATTTTCTTTGTAATCGTTCGACGCACATTGTAATCTTGAAGGATATTACCCCTTTTTGGTGATCATAGTGCACTGTCGACTATAATTCAGTCGACCGCAGGTTTTTTCCTCCTTCGAGAGGTTTTTCCTGCGTCATCAAATCCTTTGTGTTATTTTATCTTTCGTCGCACTTATTATCGACTGTAATTTCTTTCTCTCGACGGTTAAACCTCACTAATTTTTATACGATAATCGACTGGTGTAATTTTTTACATAAACAGTTTGGCGCCCACCGTGGGGCTCCGTTTTGAGAAAAATTTCATTCAGTGAAAAGTGCGCCTTAGTACTAATCTTTTCTTCGAGTTTTCTTTGAGTTATCTTTGCAGGATAATGGATAACGCATTCTTGGCATCTCTACAACAACAATTGCATCAAGCCAATGAGGAAATCCAACGACTTCGAGCTTCACATGTTCCATCGATGCCTATTCATCCTCCTTATCCGCCTCAGCACCTGAGACCACCATTTCGTCCTCAGTTCAATACGGCAGTACCATTACCAAATGCAAACAACCAGCAGAATTATGTACGACCCTCTATGCCTCAAGGCCCACCCGCATTCACATTCGGTCCCTTTAACAACACTTCACAACAAATTCCTATTCCTGGGCATATACCTACAATCACTAGCTCCACAATTCATACCTCAATCCCACCAAATACTGGAACTTCTTCCGGTTTTATCCCAATAACTCCGACGACTATTGAAGATCCTTTGAACGTACGATTGAAATCCCTGGAGGAACAAAATCAGAAGCTGTTCGCATTACTTGCAAAATTACCTGGCGCAGCAGTACCCGTTGAAGCCGAACCTAAAAGCGGATTTCAAGCTTCACCATTCGTCGATAAAATTGCTCTTGTCGACGTACCTAAAAAATACAGTATTCCCGCATTTGCAACCAAATATTCTGGAGTCACTGATCCAGTCGAACATGTTGCACAGTACAAGCAACTTATGTGGACAGTTCCTATACCGGCGCAATATCAAGAAGTATGCATGTGTAAGAGTTTTGGATCGACTCTAATAGGAGCAGCGTTGCAGTGACTTATCAATTTAAAGCCAAAAAGTATTGGATCTTTCGCAGAATTGGTAAACCAATTCACCCGACAGTTCGCTAGCAGTCGTAAGATGGAGAAACAAACCAGCGACCTGTACTACGTCGTACAGAAATCAGGAGAGACAATCCGTGACTACTTCAACAGATTCAATGCAGCTATGATCGAAGTAAAGAACTATGATGTGAAGACTGCAATTGAGGCATACAAACGTGGGTTGGAAGATTCCTCTGGATTATATCTGGAACTTACAAAATACCCACCAGAAAACTTCGACGACGTACGAGCTAGAACACTAACTTTCATGAGAATAGAGGATGATGCTCCCTTTCGACGAAAGCATTCCAATGAGAAGAAACCTCTTAGTGCACAAAAGCATGACTTTAAGCACAAAAGAGTAAACAAGATCGGAAATCCTCGATACGAATCAAAGGCTCGACCAAATAAAGGTACAGTTAAAATTCGTTATCCAGAATTGTCTACTTACAATTTTGCAGGTACAACGAAAGACTTGGTGGATTCACTACGAAAGATCGATGCAAACATACGATGGCCAAAGAAATCCAAAAATCCCAGCAAAGACAAAGATCAAAACAAATGGTGTGATTTCCACGAAGATCATGGTCATACGACAGACGAATGCATTAGTCTTAAAAAAGAGGTTTCATATTTAAAGTCGAAGGGACATCTTAAAGATGTCATCCCTGATGAACAAGGAAGACCAGCATCTCCAGCTCATACTAAAGTCATAAAATGCATCACTGGAGGATCAGAAGTATGCGGTCTTACGTATTCTGCAGCTAAAAGACATGCACGAGAAGGTCCAGACGAACACCCTATCCCCGATGAAGTCAAGTCGAAGGCTGAAAAAGAGCTCGATGCAATGACAATAGAGTTCGACCAAGATGATACTCAGGGGTTCCATCATATACATCATGACGCTCTAGTCATACTGTTTACAATCGGAAACTGTTCGACTAAGAGAATATTGATCGATGGAGGTAGCTCTGCTAACGTTATTTTTGCAGATACTCTTAAAGTTATGGGAATCGAACGATCTGATTGGATTCAATGGAGATTCGATGAACACTCTCGCAGAAATCATCTTGCCTATCTTCGCTAAAGGAATCAACAAACAAACGAAGTTCAATGTTATAGACTGTCAATCGGCCTATCATGTTATTCTTGGAAGACCTTGGATCCACGAGATGAAAGCAGTACCTTCGACATACCATCAGAAGATCAAGTTTCCTTCTCCTTGGGGAATCCAAGAAATCGCCAGTGAAAAGAAGATCGCCAGAGAATGTTCCAAATTACAATGAAGACAAAGCCGCATGACATCTAGCAATTACAGAGCCAGGATGGAAAGCAGTCGAACGATGATCTTCAATTAGAAGAAATCATGCTCGTCCTAAACATCTTGATCGAAAGGTCTTCGTAGGAGCATCGCTCCCCCCTGAGATAAAGAATACAATTATATCTTTTTTGCAGGAACACTTAGATTGTTTTGCTTGGTCGCAGTCGCACGAAGATATGATTGGGATAGATCCTAACGTCATATCACACAAGCTGAACGTAGACCCTCCTTTCAAGCCAATAAAGCAAAAACGTCGTAGGTTCGCACCTGAACGTAACGAAGTAATTAACGATGAAGTCGACAACCTACTCAAAACTGGCAAGATAAGAGAGGTCAAGTATTCAGACTGGTTGGCTAACGTGGTCGTCGTACAAAAGAAAAATGGGAAGTGGCGAGTTTGCATCGACTTCACAGATTTGAACAAAGCCTGTCCAAAAGATCCATTTCCACTACCTCATATTGATGCAATGGTAGACGCGACAGCAGAACATGAATTGCTGACATTCATGGACGCATATTCCGGATACAACCAAATACTGATGCACACGGATGATCAAGAAAAAACTGCATTCATGACAGACAAAGGCATATACCGTTACAAAGTAATGCCATTTGGTCTTAAGAATGCAGGTTCGACATATCAAAGATTGGTGAATATGATGTTCAAAGAATATCTTGGACGTACGATGGAGGTCTACATCGACGACATTCTTGTAAAATCAGAACGATCGATCGATCATGTGGATCATCTAAAGCAATCATTCGACATCTTGCGACAATACAAGATGAAGCTCAACCCAACTAAATGTTCCTTCGGAGTATGTGCAGGAAAGTTCTTGGGATATTTAGTGACACAACGAGGAATCGAAGCAAGCCCGGAGCAAGTGAAATCCATCATGAATTACAATCCCTAAGAAATGTCAAAGAAGTTCAGAAACTGACAGGACGTGTGGCAGCTTTGAACGATTCATCTCACGATCATACGGATAAATGTCACTTGTTCTACAATGTCCTACGAAAGAACCAAGGATTCAATTGGACGGACGATCATGAGAAAGCCCTACAAGATTTAAAGCAAATATGGTCTCACCTCCATTATTGACCAAACCAGTCGAAGGCGAAAGCTTACAACTGTATTTAGCAGTAAGCAATAATGCGACAAGCGCGGTACTCGTACGAGAAGAGGACAACAACAACGACCAATTTACTACGTAAGTAAGTCCTTCCTCGACACAGAAACCAGGTACACGTCAATGGAAAAACTGCTACTAGGCCTCGTGACTGCTGCAAAAAAGTTAAGACATTACTTTGAATCGCATCATATTATTGTCGTAACTAACTACCCACTTAAGACAGTCCTACGAAAGCCTGAACTTACAAGACGTCTAGCTAAGTGGTATTTATCTCAGTGGGTTCGACATTGAATTCAAACCCAAGACTGCGATAAAATCACAAGCACTTGGCAGACTTTGTAGCAGAATTCAGTCCTGGATTAGAACCAACGACGTGCGATGAGGTTCATAATGTGACGATTCAAGACAACCAACCTTGGTTGCTCTATGTTGATGGATCCTCGAATGTACGAGGAGCAGGACTAGGTGTTGTCTTAAAATCCTCACAAGGGGGAAATATGCTATACTCCATATGATGCGAGTTCAAAGCCACGAACAACGAAGCAGAATACGAAGCCTTGATCGCTGGATTGGATATAGCTCATAAACTGGGGGCAAAGCACCTAAACGTACGGAGTGACTCCTTACTAATGGTGAATCAAGTAAATGGAGATTTTCAAGCAAAAGACTCAAAGACGATGAGCTATCTTAAGGTCGTCAAGAGCGAGTCGTACGGTTCGATCATTTCTCGATAGAGCAAATTCCAAGAGATCTAAACTGTAACACCCTAATCTCAATAAGATATTTATTTCACTAATTAAACTTGATTATTAAGATTTAAAATCAGTATTGGCAGCAGCAAAATGATAACATTAGCAGCATATTTTTTATAGTTACAATAATAAATAGATAAAAAAATAATATATAAATTTTTAGTAGCTTAGTACAAGTAGCTTACCAAGCAAGCATGAGAAATCAAACCTAAGAAGTCTAGTTATAAGCTACATATAAGTGTTGGCAAACCTAAATTGATAAAAATCCTAAGCTAATAAGCATGAGATGGAGAATCTATTAGTAGCTAGTACAAGCTACTAAAACCCACATGGGTAACCTATAAGCATGACAAAGCAAGGATAATCCATATCCTCAAGTAGGAGGTGGCATTTCACCTTGAGAATCAAGTAAAATCATCTTGCTTATCCTTGAGTAGGAGGTGGCACTATTTTGGGCTTAAGGAACAAGCAAACTACAACTATAAATAGAGGCATGATCTAAGCATTTCAAACATCCAATATTCTCACTCTCACTCTCTCTCTAAACACTAGAAGCAAATAGTCAAGAAAAGCTACAACTAAAGTAAGTATGTTATGTGATTTTGAGATCATACATATGAAGTCTATTTTTATGAAAGCTTTGATATTATATGTTTATTATACATGAAAGCATGAGAATTTATGTCAAAGTGATATATGATGATATGTTATGCTTTAAATAAATCTATACATGAAAAGCTTTTACATTTATGTATTGCCATAATATCCAACGTACGGATATGACAAGAAGGAACGTTTTGCAAACGAACCTTATGGGACACCTTTAAGGGACCTGGGAGTTAGCAAACCTCATGATAAGTATGGCATACATACATGTGTCAAGTGAGATCTCAAAAGAAACTTTTATGCATTTACAAAAATGTTATGAATAAACAAGTTTTATGAAGATTTCCTATGAAAACCATAACTAGTTACTAAGCTTAAAAGCTTACATATCTTATGTATGCATCTCAGGAACGGAGTAAGATGAACCTTTCGATTTAGCACTACAAAGTCTAAGATAGTTTATTATGTTACTAGTTTAAGCTACATTTCCGTTATGTATGAACTTTTGATGTAATAAAGAAGCATGTATTGTTAAAGATGTTGTTTATTATAAGATTTATGTGTAAAGTAACGGCACCCGAAGGTTGTGAAATTTGGGGCGTTACTAGTTGGTATCAGAGCATTAGTTTAAGTTAACTAAGATTGCCTTAGATTAGGTAACTTAGACTTAAACTTTAAGGACTACACTATGTTTTAGAACACTATAAAAATAAAATTTATTCTACTAATTACTTATCCTGATCGATATACCCATATGGGATAGTGTCTAGGTAGGTTGAAACGGCTGAGTTGTGGATTTCCAAAAGTCGCAGATTATATTTGCACCGAACGGATCCTGGCTCCCCGTGATACCTACCTAGCTATTTCATATTGGTAGTCAGATGGATTATTAAGAGGTGGTAAGTTGAACTAGAAAATTTTGAAGTAAGAGATCCTAGACCTTATCCTTTGATAAATTATTCCTATGTTAAAGAACGGTAATCGATTATCACACCAAGATATGATGATTAGTAAATATATCAATTAGGTTAAGGGAACTAAGATAGGTTCTTTAATAGGTAAACTTAGGCTTAAACCAAAGATTTAAATATATATATATATATATCACAATTATGTGTTTCAGATGCCTAGGAAGAATGGAGAAGGTCCTTCTGGCTATGGATGTGGATGGTTGCAAGAATCATCAAATAAAACCCCAACTCCACTCCCCTGTCCAACACCAATCCAACAAATAGATCCTTACCATACTTACCTAAATAACAACTATAATGACGATGAAACTTCTGATGCCAATAATAACTTCGTACTAAAAAATCCTTGGAAAGACACAGAAGGGAATTATACCTCCCCCTCGAGTGGCACACCCTCCCCCTGAATCATGCCAAGAAAATAACCCAAACCCTCCTGCCTTAACTTGGGCAGACTTTGATGATCTTCTAAATCAAATGGTCGAAAATAACTACCAATGCCACATTGCCCAAACCGAAGCCCACCAACAAAGAGCATATATTATGACTCTACAAGCAGAACTAGAGGCGACAAGGAGAGAATTAGAAGAAACCACCCGACTTCTAAACCAAAGTCAAGACTGTATCAATCAGCAACAAGAAAATTTGATCTACCTCAACCATTACAAGAAAAGAAACTGAAGAAATAGACTCCTTATGAAGCAGTAATATAAACTAGATATAGAAATAGCGGATAGACAAAGATATGGATAGAATGGGAAAATTTTCTTATTTCCAAATTTTGTACTGACGGATATTTATAAATTAATAAAATAATTGATTTTGTCTAGAAGTCAAGAGTTATTTATTTCCTTTATATCTTCTTTTAGATGGCAGACTCAGACTCAGATTTTGATCCATCTAAAATTGAAGTAGAGTATGAAGAAGAAGATATCATTATACCTTTAGATCATGACGTGGAAGAAATCGAAGAATATGATGAAGAAAATGAAGTTGAATATGAAGAAGAAGAAGAAGAAGAAGTAGGAGATATGGAATGGGAAATGTGGGTTACAATGAATACTCTACAACAAAGGAATGCACGCCTAAGCCAAGAACTAAAGTTCAAGAATAGGACAATCACTACCAAGATAAAAGACCGATGCCTTTTTCTAATCGCGCAAGTTAGAGAGATCTTTAAAGGATGTAGAGCTACTCAAGTTGACCTAGAATGGGAAGAAACTGAAATGATACATAATAGAGAATACAAGATCAAATCTCTATCCTATAAAGCGTGGCTAAAACATCGATACCCGTGTCAAATCTTCAATTATTAAAGAATAACCTAGATAAGGACTATTAGATTACTAAATCTTCAATTTTAAGAATAAGCTAGATAAGGACTATTAAACTTTGAAATGTATTTTCCTTGTTTTGTTTAAATGCATAAATAAAACTTTTTCACGATTATATAATATGTATTTCAGATGAATGAAAGAGATGAAGTTGAATGGCCTGAAGACTTTCTTATTAATCTTCCAATAATTGATATCTTCGGTTATGAACCTATAAATCATGAGGTTTACAATGAGCATCTGGTACAAAGGGAAAATCAAAATAATGCCATTTTAATAGAAGACTCGGATAGCGAGGAATACCTACCTGGTCTGCAATCCCCTTTCCCTTGGGACGCACCAAAATTCATACCACCCCTAGAGTAATGAATGAACAACCGGAAGATGCTGAATCCGGAATTACAATAATAAATGAAGTCCTAATACCATTAGAACTAAGCCAAGCAGATTTCAACTTTCTCCTAGCTCAGATAAACGAGAGTAATAACCAAACAATGATAGTGCAAGAACAAGTAGATGCTCGGCATGCGTACACTATGCACTTGGAGAACGAGTTTGGACAAGCACAAAGAAACAATGAAAGACTGGCTCAAATGTTAGAACTTACTCAAGCCCAACTTAACTATACCCAAGAAAAGTTAGCTCGAAGTTGGCAAGAAAACTCTTGTCTGACTAGTGAACTTCTAGGAGATCCCTACATGGAAGGTTACACCAGAAGAAGAATGGCAGGAAGACAGTACCCTAATTAGTGATAGTATTTTGTTTTAAGTCTAGCTTAATAACACGAATATATCGGGAGTAGAAGGAAAGTAGTCTTATTTCCTAGCTTTTGTAGAAATATCCCGAAATTTTGTAAAAGTTTACAACATATATAAAATCAAGTATTATTATATACTTATGTATTTATTCTTAATTCGTAGGATGAATACTCGAAGAATAACTAGAAATAATGAAGATAATAATACATCACCAAGACAAAATCAACATGAATCTCCGGAGGAAATTGACATAGCAACAGAAATTTCACGAGGCATCCAGGAAAGTCTACCAAGCATAATAGCCCAAATTCAGACTGCTATGAATCAAAACTCAGAACATGGAGGTGTAGTTGAGAATCAGGCAAGAACTGAGGCAAATATTGGTCAAACTCATGGATGTGACTATAAAGCATTTACAAATGCTAGTCCTTCCACGTTCGAAGGAAAAGACGGACCAATAGCTGCAATGAACTGGTTAGATGATATGGAAAGCTGTTTTCAAACATGTCAATGCGCTCCAACTCAACAAGTGAGGTTTGCCTCAACCAAATTAAAACTGAATGCTCTTCACTGGTGGAAAACTATTCAATCTATGAAAGGTATAGCAGAGGCAGCTGCAATGCCATGAGAGGAATTCAAAGATCTGATCTACAAAAGGTATTGTTCAAATACCTTAATGAAAATAATGGAGGAAGACTTTATGAAATTAGAACAAGGAAGCAAATCCGTAGAAGACTATGTGGAAACTTTCATAGAAAAATCTCGATTCGCTACCTACCTAGTCGCTACAGAAACTTGAAAGGTAAATCGTTTTCTACTTGGCCTCAGAAAAGATTTACGTAGATTCGTAAATATGTCTCAACCCAAAACCTTTCAAGAAGTTGTTGAACTAGCAATTCTAGCTGAAAAAGATTGTTATATACCAAACAATAATAAGGTTGGTGAGAGAAGAAATTTTGAAGGAAGAAACTTTGGTAGTCGATTTATGAAACCTAGAAATGAAGGCATAAGAACATTCAACATACCTAATTGTCCTAAATGCCATAAGCATCACAGTGGAGAATGTATGATGGGCACAAAGGTATGCTATCAATGTGGTCAACCTGGTCACATGGTTATTAACTGTCCTGGAAAATGGAGTTGTTACAATTGTGGCTCCACTGGACATCTACCAAACAACTGCCCAAAACCCAAAGATGGTCAACCAAAAAGAGCAATGGCAGGAAGTAGCGAAAGCAAATCAGAACCTGGAAAAGCTAAAGGAAGAGTATTTCAACTTACTGCTGAAGACACAAAACGAATACCTGACGTAGTGACAAGTATGTTTCTAATCAACCAACAGCCTGCTAAAGTATTATTTGATTCAGGAGCAGATAAATCAATAGTATCCACAAAATTTTGCACGAAATTGAATCGTATACCAAAGAAATTAGTTTAGGCAATTGAAATAGAAACTGCGGAGGGTAATATCACAAAGGTAGATAAAGCATATAATTGCTCAATAGATATAGATGGGAACTATTTCTCCATTAAGCTTCTACCAATGCTCCTTAATGCTTTTGATATTATTGTGGGAATGGATTGGTTATCTAAAACCCAAGCCCGTATAATTTGCCACAAAAAGATGGTAAAAGTCAAGAATAAGGATGGTAAAACATTAACTATTTACAGTAGCCATAAGGAATATCCCTTTAACCTCATCTCAGTGTTAAAAGCAAGAAAATGTATTCGTAAAGGATGTGAGACTTATTTGGCTTATGTAGTGGATGCTAAAAAGGAAAAGAAAGGTGTAGAAGAGGTACCGATTGTTTGTGATTATCTAGAAGTTTTCCCTAATGATTTACCCGGATTACCACCAGATAGACAAGTGGAATTCCATATCGATTTAGTATCTGGAGCAGTACCTATAGCACGAACACCATATAGACTTGCACCAACTGAAATGCAAGAACTGATGAGTCAGTTGCAGGAATTACTTGATAAAGGATTCATTCGCCCAAGCTCGTCTCCATGGGGAGCACCAGTATTGTTTGTTAAAAAGAAAGACGGGACAATGAGAATGTACATTGACTATCGAGAATTAAACAAAGTCACAATTAAGAATAGATATCCCTTACCCAGAATAGATGATTTCTTTGATCAGTTGCAAGGAGCAAGCTATTTCTCCAAAATAGATCTACGCTCAGGATATCATCAGTTAAAAGTACAAAAAGAAGATATCCCAAAAACAGCTTTCCGAACTCATTATGGACATTACGAGTTCCTAGTTATGCCTTTTGGTTTAACTAATGCACCAGCTGTATTCATGGATATCATGAATCGAGTATGTAAGCCATATCTAGATAAGTTCATTATTGTATTTATAGATGATATCCTTATTTACTCCAAAAGTCAAGAAGAACATGAACAACACTTGAGGATGACCTTAGAACTATTAAAGCAAGAAAAGCTTTATGCAAAATTTTCAAAGTGTGAATTTTGGATTCGAGAAGTTCAGTTCTTAGGTCATGTAATCAATGAAAAAGGTATCATGGTAGACCCAAATAAAAGCGAGTGCATAACAAAGTGGAAAACCCCACAATCAGTAATTGAAATCCGGAGTTTCCTTGGACTAGCCGGATACTACCGAAAGTTTATCCAGGATTTCTCTAAAATAGCAATTCCCCTTATATCACTGACAAAGAAAGCTAATATATTTGAATGGGGATCTTCTCAAGAGAAAGCCTTTCAGACACTGAAAGATAAGCTTAGTAGTGCACCGATTTTAGGTTTACCAGAAGGAGTTGAAGACTTTGTAGTATACAGTGATGCGTCGAAGCAAGGCTTAGGATGTGTGATCATGCAAAGAAATAAAGTAATTGCTTTTGCATCAAGACAATTAAGAATCCATGAGACCAATTACCCAATCCATGATTTAGAATTAGCAGCGGTAGTTTTTGCCTTGAAAATCTGGAGGCACTATTTGTATGGTACCAAGTGTATACTATACACAGACCATAGGAGTCTTAAGTATCTATTTGACCAGAAAGAGTTAAATATGAGGCAAAGACGTTGGATGGAATTGTTAAAAGATTATGATTGTGAAATCAAATACCATCCAAGGAAAGCCAATGTTGTGGCAGATGCCTTAAGTCGAAAAGGAACCGTTAAGATAGGTGTATTACAGATGATAACTACACCCAATATATTGGAGCAAATTCGTCAAGAACAACAAGAAGCCTTGAAAGATGACAATCAAAAAGGGGAACGAATTACCGGACAAGTTAAATTACTAGAAACTGATACCGAAGGAATTAAAAGGTTTCATGGACGAATTTGGATTCCGAAGATCGGAAAGTGTAGAGAGATAATTCTTGAAGAAGCTCACAAATCTAAGTATTCTATCCATCCTGGAGGCAACAAGATGTACAAAGACTTGAAAACTTTGTATTTGTGGCCAGGAATGAAGAGATCGGTTGCCAATTACGTGGAGAAGTGTCTTACATGTCTAAAGGTTAAAATTGAACATCAAAGACCATATGGGCAATTACAGTCGTTAGATATTCCTGTTTGGAAATGGGAAGACATTACTATGGATTTTGTGACAAAATTGCCAAGAACGTTGAAAGGTTCTGATGCTATATGGGTAATTGTCGATCGATTAACAAAGACAGCACATTTTCTACCGATAAAGGAAACGTATGCACTGAAGAAACTAGCCAAAATATATATAAACGAAATAGTTTCAAGACATGGAGTACCTTTATCCATTGTCTCCGATCGAGATCATCGTTTTACTTCAAACTTTTGGCAAAGTTTTCAAAAGGAGTTAGGTTCTCGGATTAAAATGAGTACATCATACCATCCTCAGACTGACGGTCAAAGTGAAAGAACAATCCAAACCTTAGAAGATATGCTAAGGGCATGTGCAATTGACTTAAAAGGGAATTGGGATAGTCATCCACCTCTTATTGAATTTGCCTACAATAACAGCTACCACAGTAGTATTCAAGCTGCACCATTTGAAGTTCTATATGGAAGAAAATGTAGAACACATGTGTGTTGGATGGAGGTCGGTAGAAAACAATTAGCTGGACCTGAGATTATCCAACAAACAGCTGACAAAGTAACTCAAATAAGAGAAAGACTCAAGGTCGCACAGGATCGAAATAAAAGCTATGACGACAAAAGGAGGAAGCCCATTGATTTCCAAGTTGATGACAAAGTATTATTAGAAGTATCACCATGGAAAAGGGTTCTACGTTTTGGCAAGAAAGGTAAGTTGCGACCACGATACATTGGATCATACAAAATAACTAAAAAGATAGGAGCAGCGGCATATCAACTCGAATTACCTGAAGAATTGAAAAGTATACACAATACTTTTCATGTATCCTGTTGGTCCCAATGAGGTGACCTTCAAGTAAGGATAGTGTTTGGGATTATAGAAGGGGGGGTTGAATATAATCACACAGAATTTCACTTTTAAATTCTTTGTTATATTAACAATATGAATTTACAGATTGTTGCGGAAATAGAAAAGACAATGAGTCTAAACTAAACAATCTAAGCTTTCTTTCACTATGCACTAAAGTGAGAAGATAAGAAAAGACAGAAGATAGAGGGAATAAGAAAGAAAGGATTAGGGTATTTTTAGGATGAAGAAGAAGTATGGAGAACATCTCTTCAAGTCCTATTTATACCCAATGCATTAAATGCATGCAGACACACTTTTGTGTACGTGTCACATTATAAGTGGTCCTTTGTACTATTTACTATAAACAAATACTCTTAGCATGGTGTGCAAAAGAGGATGTGAGTAAACAGTTGCCTTGAGGTCTGATAAGTACGGAGGGAACAGTAAAGAGACTGTCCTTATGTACTTTTGTGTCAGTAAAGGCGGATAATCCTTTTGTGCATTAGATTAAGACATTACACTAATCCTTCAGGATCAGGATACTGATCAGTGAGTAGAGTCCTGATACTGATGTTGTTCAGGGTCACTTGTATCCTGATGAGTCTTCAGGATGTCATACGTAATTGAGCAGCCTGCTATCACTGAGTTCCGTCTTCAGATCACGAGCATGCTGGTCCTGTCATCAGCTAATTCTTCGACGTCGCTGATGGTTCTTTGAGTATGATCTTGATGTCTTCAGGAGGTCTTCACTTCGGTGGTCAGGATCAGTAGACTGCAGAACAAGCTCGTTCATCTCCTGATCCTGATCCTGATGATTATAAAAGTAAGTTACATCATAAGTAACATGGAATAACACAGAACAGATTCAGTGATAATTTCTCAAGCTATAACAGAAGTAAAACCCTTTCACTTAGTAAAGTAGCAGGATCATTATCATTTCATCAGGTCTTAGGAGAGCTGGATCAACAATCCCCCCCTAAATGATAATGATAAGACAATGGAGAAATTGTCTAAGTCTAGAAAGAGAAAAAATTTCTAAGTCTAGATGAAACAGTAGGAAATAGAACTCATAAAGGTACATGTCCCATTTACTGTTTTAAGGGATCTTTTTCAGTACTATGATGGAGTAAAGTACAATGCACTGAATTGCATTTTCATTAATCTTAATAAAGGTTACAAGAGTAAAGAAAATACATAAGTACATAAATGAAGTACTGAAAGGAAAATTACAAAAATTCCTAACTATCAGAGTCTTCACTAACTACCTCAGTTTTGACTTGAATAGGAATAGGAGTTGCACCGAAGGCAATTCTTTGATCGAGGAGAGCTCTGACAGTGCGAATGATTTCTTTATTGTCTTGGTTTTTCTTTTCTTTTTGAGCGATAAAGAGAACTGATACCAAGTGTTCATAAGGTGCTTTGTGCAGCTCGCTGAAACGCTGAAAGCGAAGATTTTTAGAGTTGTCGCTTACACAAATACCATGAACAGGTTCTCTGATGACTTGACCTTCAGAGAGAGATACTCCTGAGGGAAAAGAAAGATCAAGCATCGAGAGATCCAGTGGCTTGATAATCGTCCTGGGCATGCAAGGAGGGGTCTCCTTGTTGAAGTGCCTGCTGATCTCCGAACAGGAGGCTGAGGCAGTGCTGAAGAAGGTTGGAGTAAGTCATCAAGAATTTCGGTTGTTCTTCTGATGCGTGCTATAAGTCCATTTATGAATTCTTCTACTTCAGCCCTGTAGTTTCTGTTGGCTTTTGGAAGTAGGCTTCTAATTTCGTTCCACTCTGACAAGTTGTATCTGTCCAGCTTGTCAAGAGTGTGTTGCACATCCTTAACTCCTGAGCGTTTTACGGTGATCCACGTTTTTGCTTTCTTGCCGCGCGTTCGACTAAGATGGATTCCTGAGATAGCAGCACCATATTTCCTGAGATGTAGACGATCTCGGCACCAGTCAAGCTCTGAGTTCACTTCTTCAGCCTGTTCCTCTGCATTTCTGTTGAAGACCTTCAGCACGGCCTTCTGTGCTAGAACAGGATCAACACTTATTTCGTCGTCTTCATCAACAAAATCAGACGCGAGCCGTCTTGCGGCTTGAGCGGAAAGGAAAGCTTCCTTCTGCTTCTTATTGTGTTCCTCCTGAGCCTGTAAAGCGAGGTCGTACTCCTCCTGTGATAGATAGGCGAACTCGGAGTCCCAAGAGGTACGAAGAGGAATTTTTACTCTTGTACTCTCGAGTCGCTCTATCATGGCGTCTAAATGCCCATCCCTGTTCACAGCAGCAGAAGTGTCAGGGTAATTCTCTCCTTCAGAACATGGAGAATTAGAGGGAGGAGATCTAGGGGAAGAAGCAGGAGTGGAGAAATCATCAGAGATGAATTCATCATCTGACGATAGGCATTCTGCTCAGTTAGTCTCATGAGGGGCTTGGATTTCAGGGGTTCTGGAGGAAGAAGCTTTAGAGTTAAAGCGGGTTGGGTTTGAAGGAATGGGTTCATAGTTTAGGGGAGTTACTCTGAATGTCATTCTGCTCAGTTCGGCTCGTGTCCGTTCTGATGGACTATTCTCCATAAGGCGAACAATCTCACCAGTGACAGAACCAAAGTTAACATCCTAAAATTCAGAGTCGGTTTGGTTTTTAGGTTCAGGGGTTGGTTCAGGAGTAGGTTGAGGTGTTGGTTCAGGGGTAGGTTGTTTGGGTGGTTGGTAGATAACTAGTTGTAGGTTGTTTGTGGGTGAGTCTTTAGAGGAGGTGTCAGTAATAGTAATGGTTTCAGGGGTAGGTTTAGATTTAAGAAGAGAAAATATGGGGAGGTTATCAGAAGATGAGGGAGAGGATGGTGGAGGTAACATACCAGGTGCACCGGGGTTCTCCCCCTGAGACTGTGCAGGCCCTGGAGTGGGCGTTGATGCAGGAATCTTCTGGACGATGAAGTCTTCGTCTTCCTCATCATCATCATCATCTTCATCATCATCTCGTTTCGTTCCCCCTTGTTCATCTGTTCTCCAGTTGGTGGAGGGGGAATAAATGGAATGGTCTTGCTGCAGAGGTTGTCTCTCCCCCTCAACAGGTGCCCTGGAAAAGGCAGCTGTTGATATACACCTCTTGAGGAGAGAGGCCATGTCTGTTTGAAGTTTGGCGGAGACGATGGAGGAGCTGACCAGGGATTGAAGCAGATCCCTGTCAGCGTTTGAGAACGCTGGTGGCGGAGGAGCAGTGGTGATGGCGTTGACGGCGGAGGTGAGTCCAGTCACCTGCTCCTGGAGAGCGCGGAGCCCTGCCTCTTGAGCATCCAATCTCTGAACCACTGTAGTGTGAAAGGTGGTGAGAGAGTTGGTGCTGTTGGTGACAGCCGTAGAGAGAGCAGGCAGGGCGGTGGCCTTTAGGTCGTCGATAGACGCCTGGAGGGAGGTGGAGGAAGTGGCCACCTGGGAGACCTTGTCATGGATAGTATCCAGACAAGGAATCGTCAACGTCACAGCCGTTGGCGGCGGAGTGGCAGCGGTAGCAGCAGCAGTGCCAGTAGCGGCGGCGGCTTCAGCAGCAGTTGCAGCGGCCTTTGCCGAGGCAAGCTCCAGCTCCAAGGCCTGGAGACGGGCTTGGTGCGCATCCTCCTGCTGTTGGAGTGCTGTGCGAGCCTCCTGGAGTTGTCGTTCAGCGGACTGACGACGGAGCTCGGCTGCATTCAGCTGTCGCTCGGAGTCCGTGAAGACGAACTCGTCGAAGCAATCATCCTGAAGCTGAGGATGATCCTAAGAAGTAGCTCCAAAAGAACCTGTAAAAGAAGTAGCTAAATGAGCACTAGAAGACTCAATAGCTTTCACAGAAGAAGAAATGGCAATAATTTGCTTAAAAGTATTACCTGAGGCTAGGAGGGTATCAGAGCGATTACCCTCCACATTCTCTGAGCGTTCGAGATGAACAACCTCAGGTTCTAATTGTTGAGGTGCAGGAGTATCTGCGGGTAGAGAAGACTTAGATAAACGAGAGGTTCTATTAAAAATTGCAGGGAGAGTGAGGTAATATTTCTTACCAGCAACCTGCTTCTTTTTCTTCTGCGCCTTAGATTTGGCGCGTTTGGGTTGAGGAGGCGGAGTGGATCCAGAAGGAGGTGGGCGCTTCAGGAGCGCGGAAGAAGTGTTTGCAGCTGGGGAAGTCAGTAATGGGTTAGCTACTGACATAGCATGCAGGGAAAGAGAAGAAGATGGTTTGGATGAGAATAGAGAAGACATACCTTGGGCAGGAGGAGAGGTCGGTTGCTCTTCTACTTCTGGTTGTGGTTCAGGAACAACCAGAACAGTAGAAAGGGGAACGTCGTCAGGTTTAGGAGAAACCTGGTCCAAGAACTTCGTGCCTAAGGCATAGTTGTTGAACGTGCCTTCTGTTGGGTAGGCAGGACCCATATGCATTGCCAGGACGGTGGAGAAGAACCTGGTGAATGGAACGTTGACCACGCGGTTCTTGTTCTTGATCTTCTTCACCATATCGTCCCAGATATGGTGAGCGTAGTCGAACTTTCTGTTCTTCAGCGCAGAGAAGACCATGTTCTGGATGACAGTGGGAAACTGTTCAGTGCTTCCCGTCTTCCCTATCAGACAGAGACCGAATGTGTTCCAGATATAGTAGAACGTAGCGTTCAGCCCTGTGTTGTGCACAGTGGCAGCAGTCTTGGTCAGAGGGACGCCTTCTTTCATAGGACAATTGTAGCCTATGGCGTCCAGAAGCTCGATGACTTCTTCAGCAGATGGGGGAGGAGGATATCTCTTCTTCTTGGGTAGTTGCAGGACGTTGCGAAGAGTCCCGATACCAAAGGAGATGATGTCATCCTTTATCTGGAATTTAATCACCTCGTGCATCTTGCCCTTGGAGTTCCGTTCCTGGGCAGTGGTAGCAGTGGACCAGAGTTGGAGAAGAAAGGGTTTGTGCGGCTTCGGGTTGATGGTGAAAGCCGTCTTCAGGGGACATTTGAGGAGGAAGTCCCTGGCAAGTTTGAGGTATTCCTTGCCTTCAGGTAGATCGAACAGGCCGATCAAATTGTTTCCCTTGAATTGAAGATCGTGCTGGGGGATGACAACGGGAAGATTTCCAGTAGCAGTCATCAGTGTTGTTGCCTCAGATGAGAGCTGGGCGTCAAGTGAAGTTGAAGTAGTAGTAGCCATCCTGTTGAAAAACAAAAATAACATATGTGGATGATTAAGAATCCAAAATATGCATTTTTCTTCACTTTTCAATGAACACAGAATATGTTCATAAAAGTGGTGAAATCCTTTATACTTGGAATAGATTGGATACCAAAATACACAAAAGGAATGTGTTTTGGTATTAAAGAGAACTTCTATTTTGATGAAATTATATCAAAATAGGAGTTGATGATTTTTCTTAAAAGAAATAAGAATAATCATTTAAACAGTTTTAACAAAAATCTAAGAAGATTTTGGGAAAAGCTAAGATCAAACGAAGTGATCTTAGGGTTTTTGTGAAAACGTTTATCAAAATAAGTTGTTTAGAGCAAGGATCAACTAAGTTTGTGAAAGAACAAGAAGGATTGTAACACTTACGATTGAGTCTTGAAGAGAAGTAGTGAGTGTGTGTTCTTGGTGTTCTTGGTGTTCTTGGTGTTCTTGGTGAATTAGAAACTGTAAAAGTTTTCTTGCTTTTTCTTGCTTGAGTACGTAGAGAGAGTTTTGTAAGCGTAAAGAGTGAAATGGATTACGAGTGAGGTTTTTATACCTCATGGTAGGAGAGAGAAAATGGATGAGAGAGAAAAGAGCGGCTAATTTCAAACGTAATGATGAAAAAAGAAGTTCTACGCGCGTTCACGCGCCTGACACACGTCATGGGGAACAGGAAACGTCCCATTACGTGTCAGTGCAGATGAAAAGTTTGTTTTATTCGAAAACTTAAAAACCACCTTTTCAGGGGATAATTCCATTTTGATGAAAGAAGAGTTTTTTTGGAATTTGAGTACTTATCAGATAAGTACTGTTTTGGGAAAAATCCTCTTATCACATTTAATGCGATAAGGTTTCAGGAGCAGAGGTACTTACCTGAGAATCATCAGTATTCGGATTTTGAACAAAGATTTTGTAAGTACTGAATAGAGTTATCTTCTGATGAGAGTTTTATTCAGGAGTTGTTAAGAAAAGAGTCCTGAGAAAAGTTATTCTATAGGATTTAACAACTGTTTGTCCTGATAAACTTCAATCATCGGGATTTAACATCCCAAGTTCACTGATGAGCATATTAAAACGCGTTACATCCAGTGGTTTGGTAAAGAGGTCAGCAAGCTGATATTCAGTAGGGACAAAATGGAGTTCAATATCACCATTCATCACATGATCCCTGATGAAGTGATATCTCACTTCAATGTGCTTTGTCTTGGAGTGTAAGACAGGATTGTTAGCGATGGCGATCGCTGAAGTGTTGTCACAGTAGATAGGAATTTTAGAGAGTTGTATGTCATAGTCCTGAAGTTGATTTCTCAGCCACAGGACTTGAGCACAACAGATTCTTGCTGCAACATATTCAGCTTCAGCAGTTGATGTGGACACAGAGCTCTGTTTCTTGCTAGTCCAACTCACCAACTTGCCACCTAGCAGGTGACACCCACCAGTGGTGCTTTTCCTGTCGATCTTACATCCTGCAAAGTCACTATCAGAATAAGCAGTTAGATCGAACCCTGAGTCCTTGGAGTACCAAAGACCCAGATTAGGAGTTCCCTTCAGATATCTGAAAATTCGCTTTACAGCGGTCAGATGGGATTCTTTGGGTTCAGCCTGATAACGAGCACATAAACATGTAGAATACATGATATCAGGGCGACTAGCTGTGAGATACAGCAGAGAGCCGATCATTCCTCTGTAGAGAGTCACATCAACAGGTTTCCCTTTGGAATCCTTGTCAAGTGAAAGAGGAGGAGCCATTGGAGTCTTCATCGGTGTACAAGATGTGAGATCAAATTTCTTCAGCATCTCATGTACATATTTACCTTGATTGATAAAGATTCCCTTTTCAGATTGCTTGATCTGAAGTCCTAAAAGGAATGTTAGTTACCCATCATAGACATTTTATATTCAGATTTCATGAGTAACTCAAACTTTTCGTAGAGTTTGGGATTGGTTGATCCGAAGATAATGTCATCGACATATATCTGGACAAGAAGGATATGCTTAGGATATTTCTTAAGAAATAGAGTGCTATCGATCTTACCACGAACAAAACCTTTAGAGAGAAGAAAGGTTGACAGGGTATCATACCAGGCACGAGGAGCCTGTTTTAACCCATAGAGAGCCTTGTTTAACTTGTAGACGTGATCAGGGAACTTAGGATCTACAAAGCAAGGAGGCTGAGCCACATAGACTTCTTCATTAAGTTTTCCATTCAGAAAGGCATTTTTGATGTCCATCTGAAAAACCTTGAAGTTCATATGTGCTGCAAAGGCTAGGAAAAGTCGAATTGCTTCGAGCCTAGCCACAGGAGCAAAGGTTTCATCGTAATCAATGCCCTCTTCCTGCCTGTATCCCTGAGCCACAAGGCGAGCCTTGCTTCGAATAATCGTACCAATCTCATCAAGCTTATTTCGAAAAATCCACTTGGAACCAATGATAGTACGTTTTCGAGGCCTAGGGACGAGAAGCCAGACATTGTTTCTGATGAACTCTGCTAGCTCCTCCTGCATGGCTGAGACCCAGGCAGGATCACGCAAGGCATCATCTATTTCTTTAGGTTCATTTTCAGAAATGAAATTAACATAAAGACAGATGTTACCAGATTGGCGTCGAGTTTTAATGCCAGAGGAGGGATTACCAAGAACTTGATCAATAGGATGATCCTTGGTCCAGCGAAGAGCAGGTGGCTGATACACCTGTCCTGAAGTGGAAGCTTCATTTACTGATGGATCAGGGCCAGATTAGTAGGAGCGGGTTCACTATCAGTGGTTTGAGAAAAGTCTTCACTGTTAGTGGATTGATCAGGTTCAGTTGGTGTGATTTGGGTTATTGGAGTGGCATTTATCAGAGGTGGAGTGTGTATTTCAGTGGGTGGTAAGGGATTTTCTTCAAAACCATCAGGAAGGTCTTGAGGAGTTGGATCAATAATGGGAGTTTCAGGGACTTGAAAGAAAGAGTCAGCCCACTGATTTATTTCAGAATTTTCATGAGGGTGAGGAAAGGTAGGACCCGATTCATCAAATTTGACATGAATCGTTTCCTCTATGGTTTGTCTTCGTTTGTTGAACACACGGTAGGTTTTAGAGATAGAGGAGTATCCAAGGAAGATTCCATCATCAGACTTGGAATCGAACTTTCCAAGATTATCTTTGTTGTTCAGGATGTAGCAGACACAACCAACGATATGGAGATGTTCGATTGAAGCTTTCCTGTTACGAAAGAGTTCGTAAGGAGTTCTTCTGAAGCGCTTTACTAACAGTGGTTTGAGAAAAGTCTTCACTGTTAGTGGGTTGATCAGGTTCAGATGGTGTGATTTGGGTAATTGGAGTGGCATTTATCAGAGGTGGAATGTGTATATCAGTGGGTGGTATTGGAGGATCTTCTTCAAAACCATCAGGGAGGTTTTGAGGAGTTGGATCAACAATGGGAGGTTCAGGGACTTGAAAGAAAGAGTCAGCCCACTGATTTATTTCAGAGTTTTCATGAGGGTGAGGGAAAGTAGGGCCCGATTCATCAAACTTGACATGAATCGTTTCCTCTATAGCTTGTCTTCGTTTGTTGAACACACGGTAGGTTTTAGAGATAGAGGAGTATCCAAGGAAAATTCCATCATCAGACTTGGAATCGAACTTTCCAAGGTTATCTTTGTTGTTCAGGATGTAGCAGACACAACCAAAGATATGAAGATGTTCGATGGATGGTTTTCTGTTACGAAAGAGTTCGTAAGGAGTTCTTCTGAAGCGCTTTACTATCAGGGATCTGTTCTGAGTATAGCAAGCTGTGTTAACAGCTTCTGCCCAGAATTGAGTGGCAAGGTTGGCTTCACTCAACATAGATCGTGCAGCTTCAATCAGGGTTCTGTTTCATCTTTCAGCAACACCGTTTTGCTGAGGAGTTCTTACAGATGAGAAGTTCTGAGAGATACCTTTCTGATCGAAGAAGGTTTCCAGGGTACTGTTTTTGAGCTCAGTTCCGTGGTCACTCCTGATTGATCGAACAGTAAGGTTGTTGAGTCTTTCCATCTTTCTGACGAACAGAATGATTTCTTCAGGAGCATCACTCTTGGAATGAAGAAAGAATACCCAAGTATATCTGGAATATTCATCAACGATTACCAGAGTATATTTCTTTCCAGCAATGGATTGGACATTGACAGGTCCAAGAGATCCATGTGGAGAAGTTGTAGAGGAGAGCTGATGGAGGAAATCTGCTTGGACTTAAAGCTAGCCCTGGTCTGTTTTCCTTTCTCACATGCTGAACAAAGAGATACCTTTGTATAGCGAAAGTCAGGAAGACCAACAACAAGATTGTTGATGCAGAGTTGATTTATCGTCTTGAAGTTGAGATGAGAAAGACGCTTGTGCCAAAGCCAATTTGTATCAGAGGAAGCACGAGATACAAAGCAGAAGTTGTCAGTGGAAGTATTCATGTTGATGATGTAGATATCAGCATGTCTCACTCCAGTGAGAATAACTTCCTTACGTTTGTTTTTGACTTTGCACTTTTTCTTTGAGAAGGAGACTTTGTGATTCTTATCACACAGTTGACTGATGCTCAGAAGATTATGCATCAGGCCTTCAACATAAGCAACTCTTTTGAACGTAGTTACTCTGTTGGTCAGTGTGCCATACCCTCGGGTTTAGCCTTTACCGTTTCCACCAAAGGTCACAGCAGGACCTCTTTCTTCACGGTAGTTAGAGAGGACAGATTTAGAACCAGTCATATGTCGAGAGCATCCACTGTCCAAGTACCAGATGCCCTTATCCTGTAAAATAGAGTTTAAGTTTTTCTTGGTACCCATAGGACTATGGATCCAGAATTATCAGTAGGACTGGTGGAGTTAGTGGCAACCTTTACTGAATTACCAGTACTTGAGGCTGGAGTCTTGACTGAGGAGACAGTCTAGACAACCTTCTTTCCTTTGACTGAGTTATCAGTCTTAGGATTTTTCTTTACCTTAGCTGATTTTTCAGCTTTGGTAGCATCAGGACACTTACTCGCAATATGGTCATTTAATCCACAATGATAACATTTGTGATATTGAAAGCGTTTAGTGGGATCCAGGAAGTCTTTAAACTTCAGATGAGCATGACCAGTACCAAGTATGCCTTTAGCATTGGACAGAGGAGGAATTGGTTTCTTCTCCAGAGTCTTTTGCTTTAGGTCGATCTTCAGTCTGGGAACAGGATTTTGAGAAAAAGATTTTGATCCTGAGACTGAAGGACCACCACCCAGAACTTTGTTCTTGGGTTTAGGACTCTTGGTCTTTGAAGGTGTTACAGTTTTGGATTTTTCCTTGGTTGTTTTCTTTTTGCTCTTAGGAGCACCTTCAGTGTGTGTGTTGGAAGAAGAAGGGATGTTTTCAGGAGCATTAGGATCAGGGATAGAAGAAACAAACATTCCAAATTTAAGCATGGAACGATCAGGTCTAGGACATCCACTAGTGAATCCAAGACCCTTTTTGTTTTTGACATTTCTCCCTGAAGCTAATATTTCATCAACTTTCTCAGAGGCGTCACTCCATCCTTTGATGGTGACTTTTTCAGCATTTAACTCAGCCAGGGCTCTTTCTTTGGCAGCAAGAGCCGTTTCCCTTTCAATACAGAGGGTTTTATTAACAGTGACCTGGTCTTTATAGTTTTCTTCCAGAATAGTAAGTTGTTTTATTTTTTCTTGGCACTCTCTGAGTTGATTACGAAGATCAATATTCATCTTCTCAGCAGAGGTTTTACCATTCAGGGCTTTGTAGAGATCAAGAGTAACCAGGTCCAGCTGAGTCAAGCTTTCAAGAGGGACAAGAAGAATAGGTACCTGACTGGGAGAATCAGTCGCAGAGGTAGAAGCTTCAGGAGTCGTAGAGGAAGAAGCTTCAGGAGCTTGAGTAGGAACCTCTTCAGGGACCTCTTCTATCTTAGCCATGAGAGCTAAGGCAGGTTCCTCAATAATGGCCATCAGTACCACTTGAGTATCTTCCTCATCAGATGAGTCATCAGAGGAGACATCATCCCAATCGCAGTCTTCTGCGATAAGACCTTTACCTTTGCGCTGAAATTTCATCTTCTTGTATTTCTCTTTCAGGCGCTGGTATTTGGGGTTCTTAGAGGAAGTTTTGGCAGAAGAGGGAGCAAACTGACTTTTTCTGTACCTGCAATCATTAGCAAAGTGTCCTTTGCCCTGACAGTTGTAGCAGATAGCAGTAGCCTTATCAACAGGTTCTGATTTAGGCTTGTCAGTTATAGAAAGAGGTTTCTTTTTATGGAAGTTTCCCTTTTTGGCAAACTTTTTAAAGGATCTAGTTAATAAAGCAAGATATTCATTGAATTCAGGATCTTCTGACATGTCAGAGTCGGAGGATTCTAATTCAGTAATAGTTACCGAAGAAGGAGTAGCAACAGTAGGAACTGAATCAGAGACCAGTGCAACAGAGTTACTTTTGGTATCTTTAGTATCTCTTATGAGATTCTTTTTCAGTTTCTTCTGTTGTTCACGGTTTAGAAGAATACCGTACAACTCACTTAGTGTGAGTGTCTTTATGTCTTTTGACATAGTTAAGCAGGAGGTGTAAATTTCCCAATGTTTAGGAAGAGCTTCCATGAACTTGGTAACCACCTCAGAGTTAGGATAGGTAGTACCGATAGTCTTCAGGTCAATCAGAAGACAGTTGAATCTCTGATGTAGCTGGGAGAGAGTTTCATCCTTCTGATGAATAAAGCTTTCGTACCGTCGAACCAAGAAAATCTTTCTTGATTCCATGAGAACAGCAGTACCTTAATATTGAACACAGAGGGTGTCCCAAATCTCCTTAGCAGAGCGAAGGTGACAGACTGAGTGAAATACATCATCAGGGAGTGACATGGCAATGAGAGACCTAGCCTTAGTGTCAATGTTGACCAGGCGTCTGTCTTCATCATTCCAGTCAGTCACAGGTTTTACCAGTTCCCTTTCAGGTAAAGCTGGTTGGTTGCCTACAGCAGGAATGGCATGAACGGTTTGTGTGGGCACATGTGGTCCATTTTCCAGAAAGTAAGGAATCTGGGGATCAGAACCAGAAAGAAAGAGTTCCATCCTGGTTTTCCAAAGAGAGAAGTTATCTTTGTTAAACCTTGGAGGTTTTCCAGCAGAGCCGGTATCAAAGTAGTTATCCTTAGCTTGAAGAGCCATGGATTAAGAGAAGAGAGGATCACAAGATTTTTCTTAGAGAAGAAAATGAGAGTTTGTATCTGCTCTGATACCACTTGTTGGTCCCAATGAGGTGACCTTCAAGTAAGGATAGTGTTTGGGATTATAGAAGGGGGGGTTGAATATAATCACACAGAATTTCACTTTTAAATTCTTTGTTATATTAACAATATGAATTTACAGATTGTTGCGAAAACAGAAAAGACAATGAGTCTAAACTAAACAATCTAAGCTTTCTTTCACTATGCACTAAAGTGAGAAGATAAGAAAAGAAAGAAGATAGAGAGAATAAGAAAGAAAGGATTAGGGTATTTTTAGGGTGAAGAAGAAGTATGGAGAACATCTCTTCAAGTCCTATTTATACCCAATGCATTAAATGCATGCAGACACACTTTTGTGTACGTGTCACATTATAAGTGGTCCTTTGTACTATTTACTATAAACAAATACTCTTAGCATGGTGTGCAAAAGAGGATGTGAGTAAACAGTTGCCTTGAGGTCTGATAAGTACGGAGGGAACAGTAAAGAGACTGTCCTTATGTACTTTTGTGTCAGTAAAGGCGGATAATCCTTTTGTGCATTAGATTAAGACATTACACTAATCCTTCAGGATCAGGATACTGTTCAGTGAGTAGAGTCCTGATACTGATGTTGTTCAGGGTCACTTGTATCCTGATGAGTCTTCAGGATGTCATACGTAATTGAGCAGCCTGCTATCACTGAGTTCCGTCTTCAGATCACGAGCATGCTGGTCCTGTCATCAGCTAATTCTTCGACGTCGCTGATGGTTCTTTGAGTATGATCTTGATGTCTTCAGAAGGTCTTCACTTCGGTGGTCAGGATCAGTAGACTGCAGAACAAGCTCGTTCATCTCCTGATCCTGATCCTGATGATTATAAAAGTAAGTTACAGCATAAGTAACATGGAATAACACAGAACAGATTCAGTGATAATTCCTCAAGCTATAACAGAAGTAAAAACCTATTCACTTAGTAAAGTAGCAGGATCATTATCATTTCATCAGGTCTTAGGAGAGCTGGATCAACATATCCAATCTAAAGAAATGCCGGGCTAAAGAAGATATTGTGATTCCAGTTGATGAAATTACAGTTGATGACAAACTCATGTTCGTAGAAAGCCCGATAGCTATCACAGAACGTAAAGTAAAGAAGCTTCAGAATAAAAGAAGTATCACTAGTATTAGTCCAATGGGATTGCTCTCATGGGATAGAAGCAACATGGGAAGTTGAATCAGAAATTCGAAATAAGTACCCGCACCTTTTTGTGTAAAAAATTTCGAGGACGAAATTCTTGTAAGAAGGGAAGAATTATAACACCCGAATCTCAATAAGATTTTTATTTCACTAATTAAACTTGATTATTATGATTTAAAATCAGTATTGGCAGCAGCAAAATGATAACATTAGCAACATATTTTTTAAGTTACAAGTAAATAAATAAATAAAAATATATATATATATATATATATTTTTAGTAGCTTACAAGTAGCTTACCAAGCAAGCATGAGAAATCAAACCTAAGAAGTCTAGTTATAAGCTACATATAAGTGTTAGCAAACCTAAATTGATAAAATCCTAAGCTAATAAGCATGAGATGGAGAATCTATTAGTAGCAAGTACAAGCTACTAACCCACATGGGTAACCTATAAGCATGACAAAGCAAGGATAATCCATATCCTCAAGTAGGAGGTGGCATTTCACCTTGAGAATCAAGTAAATCATCTTGCTTATCCTTGAGTAGGAGGTGGCACTATTTTGGGCTTAAGGAACAAGCAAACTACAACTATAAATAGAGGCATGATCTAAGCATTTCAAAGCATCCAATATTCTCACTCTCACTCTCTCTCTAAACACTAGAAGCAAATAGTCAAGAAAAGCTACAACTAAAGTAAGTATGTTATGTGATTTTGAGATCATACATATGAAGTCTATTTTTATGAAAGCTTTGATATTATATGTTTATTATAGGGATTACTTCTTCAAAATGTATCTAACTATCCCCAATATACTATTGTGTGTATCAACCTAAAAAATTCCTTTTGTATATATCAAACTTTATTTTTGAGTCTATTATGTGTATTTTTGATACGCACAATAGTATATTGTGGAATAGTTGGATACACATAATAGACTAAAAAATACACATAATA